>JAQBSW010008812.1:0-32087 GCA_029291075.1 Eudiplozoon nipponicum
AACAACAGTGTGATTTTAAATTAATTTCTAATAACACCTCATTTAAATATATACGAAACACATAAATATCTACGTTTATAGAACTTATAGATATTTATTCATATATAACTGTAATATAAGGCAAATTGAGAGTCAAATGTCTCTAATCAGAATATGTTCTACCAGGCTGCAGCACAGGTAGGCACTTGCAATTAAAAAGGAACGTTAAATTTGCATTTTATATATATATATATATATATATCTCTATCCTCTCTCTCTCTCATTCCCCTCAATTAAAAACACAAAAATTGAATCAAGGCCATTTTATTTCGTGAATACTAATCATCATATAAATCCTTGCCTTATTTGCCATTTTGGGTTTTCTAATGGATTACCTTCACTGGTGACTCTATACTCAATCTGCCCGGTAAAAGCAATTTTCGTTTGTTATCATAACATAACCAAATGTATAAGCCTCTATCACTAATGTTTTCTAATACCTGAAACTAACCTACCTCTCTCTCCATATATATATATCGTAACGTTTCCTTTTTAATTGCAAGTGCCTACCTGTGCTGCAGCCTGGCTCAGTGGTTGGAGCACCAGATTTCGAAGCAGACATGCCAGGTCCGAGCCCTGTCCGCGGCAACTTCTGGCCAGTACATGATGAGTTCCCAATAAGTTCGAAACCGGTCTACTAGATAAATTGCCTTTTCTAAACTATACAATTCTTAGTTGAAGACAAATCTATTCATATTTATTTTCCTTCAGATCAAGGACGGTGCTAATAATACAATAATTAATTTCAGGGTTGGTGGTAACAATTCTTTAAATCAAGTTATATAGTTTGAATTATAAACTAATCACATGATATTTAAGCAGTCATCGAAAGACAGCAAATCACCCGTCAGTCACACATACAAACGGGTTTCTATTTTACATGTTCATCATCAGAGAACGACGGAAAACTGACTAGTTAGGATCAAACCACAAAGAATATATATGGAAAGCAAAATTAGATATGCGGCTCCAACCTCTAGTAAGTCTCTCATACATTGCACTTGACCAGAAATGTCGATTCACAATTTCTGTGAAGTCGACTTCTTTATTATTGGCATTCACCTGTTGCCTCATATACAAGCTTCTCCTATATACATGCTCTCTCCTATATATATATATATATATATATAATTAATACAATTAAACAATTATGCATTGATTCAAGTAGGTTGTTGAATTTTAGTTATTCAAATTAGGTTTGCGAGCTTGAAGTAAACACGAGTCCCATTGTATCTAACCAGTCGTCAAAATACAGCAAAAGTACCCTTGGTCACACTTCCTGACACGTGTCGAACTTCCATGATCATCGTCAGAGTACGATAGAAAACTGGTTAGCAAGGATCAAACAACAATGCATATTTAAGGAAGGAAAAATTATATACGTGGCTCTCACCTCTGTCAGTTTTTCATTGATCGTACTCGAATGGAAAATGTCGATTGCACAATTTCTATGCGGTCACCCACATTAAATTTTATCACCCTCCGCTCCGCGCAATCAATGATTGATTAATTGTATTACCTATATATATGTGGCCTCACTGCATAGAAATTATGCAGCAGACATTTCCAGTCAAGTACAATGTGCACGAGACAACAAGATGTGAGAGCCGCATATCGAATTTTGCTTTCCATTTATATGCATTGTGGTATGATCCTCACTAGTCAGCTTGCCATCTGACTCTGATGATTATTATAAAATGTCGAATGCGTCAGTACGTGTGACTGTCAGTAGTTTTTTTATGTTGTTTGATGACTGGTTAAATACAATGGGATTGGTGTTTACTTCAAGCTAGCAAACTTGATTTAAAGAATTGTTACCACCACCCGCGCAATCAATTATTGTTTTAATGAAATTAAGTTTAAAATTTAATGGTATACATAAATGCTTTAGATTCAGACTACCTTTTCTGCTAGATAATGTATGAGATGTTCTCAATCAGGAACTTTCAGTACATTAAGTAAAATTATTAATAAAAATGTAAGATAGACGATAATGTGAACTAATTAGAGAAAATACTAGAATGATATTGCTCTTGTGTGCTCTTCTTTGTGAATACAATGAGCTTTAAATGCATGGAAGAGTTCGCTGGCGAAGCTAGGAATACCGTCTTTCTTATAAAAAAACATACCTAAGAATGAGATAATTTCGGACTCAGTTAAGATCACCCAATTCCTCTCAGACAAAAATAAAGCTAAATTTGAATTGGATGCTGTCAAATAGGTGTTAGAACATAGATTGGATAAATCTAATCCGAATTATGAATTGAAAAGTTTTAGATCAAATTTATTAGCTTGTATGGTAGTGTAGCTTAAATCAGACAAAGGTGGAACAAAAATGTTAATGAATCAGACGGATAATAATGAGAAAATTTAGGTACAATTAAATAATGATGAAGCTCATAATAAAATAAATTAGACCCCAAAAGTAAGTTACAGGATGAGTTTAAGAATTTAATCAATCTAATGATGCATTCTTCAGAAAAACATCTCTTGTTCAGATCTCCACTCAAACCAAACTTGTATTTGTGATTCTTAGATGAAATTTTCCTAATTTTGAATCATGGGGGTAAGGAGTTGAAGAATTCTCTGTATTTAGCTAATCGAATAGGAGAGTTAAAATTTACGCTGGAAAAAGAAAGAAAAGAAGAATAATCACTTATGAATGTGAAATTAAAACAAATGGAGCAGATAGTAGGAAAAGACAGGAAAGAAACTTATCCAGGTATCCTCCTGAATTTCTGCACTAATCACCCGTTTCAGATGAAAATAGGTATTCTATAATCCACGATAATAAGAATTCTTAAACAAGTGGATTTAAAATATAGGATAAATGGTTGTCAGACAAAATAAATTTAGAAAATCAAAATTGAGATACTTGAGATTTAAAGAGAAATAGACCAGAAAAAACAGGTAATGGTATTGAGAAAAGGAACTCATACGTTTGTTTATATGTTGATGTAGATATGCATAACTATATATAATAAATATACCCAGTCTGTAAAGGGTACCAACACTATAGCTATTGTGCCAGTACTCAATACCAACATTATGTTACCGAAAAGTAACATGGTACCAACACAATAGTTGCCGAGTTGGTGCATGGTATCAACACGATGAGTTTCAATGAATGCTAAAGTTAGATGTGCAACACCTAATACAAAATTACATATATATCAGTTCATCGCCACAAATAGTATCTAACTTTTATAAATTTTACTGAATTCTGTCATAATTTCCGCGAAATGTGATATCTGATATCGAACAAAGCCAGAGTGTATGGATTTGCTGGAATAAAACTTGTTCGTAAATAGTTGTAATTCGCAATTTTGGTGAACGTTAACATACAATGAAATCCATCGTGTTGGTGCCATGTACCGACTTGGAAACAGTAGTATTGGTACAATGTCTATATTCGGCAATCAGTGTTGGTATCAGGTACTGACACAATAGCCATACTGTTGATACCCCTTACAGACTCGGTATATGTATATTATATATAGTGAGCTGGCTTTGAAGTTGCATTATCGAAGATTTTATATGAAGATATTTTAATCACTTCAGGTTTGCACATTCGTATAGGTATAGTGGATAAAGGGCGTAATACCGGCTTCTACTGACGAGTCGCTAGTAAGCACGAAACCAATGTTCACAATGTTATACCTTCCGTTCATGCTGTCTTAGGTTTATCCTTCTGGTATTATTTGAACTAATTTGTTACTGGATGCGCAACACATAATACACAATTTCATATATATTAGTTCGCCACAAACAGTATCTAATAATAAACTGTTATAATTTTTTTCTATTGGTGAATGCTGTACATTTGAATCGATTGTCAGATCAATCTGTAAAAATTAAATGGCAAAATAACACTATTTTCCTCAACATCATCATCATCATCATCATCATCATTAGCAACATATTCATTATCATCACAATTACCATCATCTTCATCATTATCATCACCATCGTTTATTCACTATCGTCATGATGATCATCGCCATCGCCATTATCACCGTCATCATAACCATCATTAGCATTGTCCTGATAATCATCATCATCGACATCGCCATAATCATCATCAATACTATCACAATCATCATCGTCATCATCATCTTCATAATCCCCGTTGCTATCATAACATACTGCAATATAAATGCCGGTAGTAACTGCCATATGACAATAAGAAGAAAAAATTAAATAAAATTTTTTTAAAAATTACAAAATGAGAATTATTTTAACTGGAATTAATTTAATAAGAGTAAATTTATCCAGATAACTAACAAAAGTGAGGCAAACTAAACCTGTATTAAACACCATCATGGCCAAGACAGCTTTAAGGCAAGGCGACATCGACATTCCAGCTTCCCTGTGGTTTTCACTTTATAACGCCATAAATAAAATTAAACCTCGCAGCAAATTCTGCCCCATGAAAAGGAAGTTATGAGATAACTCAGTGGCAACAAAGCTCGTCTCGATGACATCGCGCATTGCTTCCAACCAAAAAATATGATACGCAAGTTGATCCTACTGATGTTACGCCAGTAAGCAAATAACGTATATGTATATGAGATCATGCCCTTTGATCATGCTGACTTTGATATATACCCCCGGGTCCTGTTTGAACTAATTGGCTACTAAGTAGGCAATGCTTAAAACAAAATACAAAAGTTTGCCCCGGGGTTTATACGAACCGAACTGATCGCTATTTAGTGTTGAACGCTGTGACATTTCGGCGCTGAACGACTCTTCGGAACATTTCATTCACGGTTCTATTGAATGCCCATTTTCAAAATATATTCTAATCTGCTGTCAAATGTTCGCTGCTTGATAGTGTTATAGACTGCAGAATAAGTCAACAATACCGCTTCCAATGACACAGAAACAAATGAATGTATGCATATCAACTTGGTGGGTTCGCTGCTTGCGACGCGTCTCAGGCTGACCCATGTGCTCCCCATGAACGTTAAATTTCCAGTTTCCACCGATGAAGTACTTGACAACGGAGAAACATATTGCGTACTTAGAAGTGTCTTGGCTCAGTCAATTCGAAGCATCATAATTATGTTACCGACCAAATTTCAGAGTTCAAATCTAAAAAAAATTAAACAGGGGTGCAGGAAACATAACAAAGCATTCCCGAGGTGCAATTTATTAACCTTAGAGAGACGGCTAAGCACGTACACCGGACAATGTAGATCTTGCGATGTTAGTACCACGATAGGCTTGGTTCATGATAAATTAAATTTGGACAGGCGGGACACATACTTTATTGTTTTGGTATGCAAGAATGGCTCTAGTAAAGATTATTAATGGAGTGCAAGTATGCCTGCCAGGTAAACCGAAAGTTCCGTGCCTCAATGTCATTGAACAGTATAAGATATTTATGATCGCTTACACCAGCTTATTCAGGCCGGGTCAACCAACTTTAACAAGGTTATGTCTGGTAATCTGTACGCACCTGTCGGTGTATCAAAGATTGCGCAATTGTGGCTACGACGTAACTCACGTTGCGACGCACTGTCAATTATAATGCGTACCGTTTGGAGATAGACGAGAGGCTTAAACATGACGGACCTCGTCTGTAGCACCGGTTTGATTAAACATGGTGTCAGTACAGTCAACAGAGGGGGAGATATTGCATTGGTGAATGATACGGCTAGTCTAGATGAAACGGTTATTGTGAACACGGTGAGAATTCGCAAAAGAGACCTAAGTCATTTTGGAGAATAAATCCGTTTTCTTTATTAATCGCATTTATTAATGATAAGATTGATGCATTACACTTAGCACTCCTTAAAATGCGTTTATCTATATACACATCTATTATCAAGTCCTAGCCACAGCCATTGTAAAGAATGGCCTCACGTCTGCCTATTTGGCTCCCAAGTTTGCTTCGTTCATATGATAATCCATAAAATCAAACTTCTTGTCTTCGTCTTCGTTTCAACACAAGTCCAATTTTCGTTAATCTGCGACTCCGTAACTGACGGAAATTTTTTTATCTATAACGACGGTGTTAAAGCATTGCTCGAAACTCAATATCGCGGTTGGTATCAAGATTTATTCTGACAGTCAATATTCTTCATTAATTTTTCAAGATGCGGCATCAGCATCAGTAAGCATAAATAGGTCGAAGCTATTTATTGAATCTCCTAATCATAGTAATGTAACCGATTCACAAGCGTTTCAGGTCTTTCAAATCAGTCGGCTTCCATTAATGATGATTGAGCTTGCCAAGGCAACTCAAGCCAATATCACATATTGCTGTCCATCTTACAAGCTTATGCTGCGGCTCTCACCGTACTAGAACGGTTTCCAATTGCTCCACTCGGTATGATTGACCATTACGACCATCGTTTTGGGCATCAACTCCTAAAGTTTCTGTTGTATCACATAATGTATGAAGAAGTACACGCTTATGCTCCATCCCCGCATCAATACCTTAAAATGTTTTTACAGATTTATTCAGAGATCATAAAACAGTTACCTACACTGAGTTCTACAGTGATAATTATACCTCTCAAATTGGAAGTTATTGTCTTTTTTAGGAAGAAGAAAGTTATGTAACATGCATTACAGACAATATGCCCGAATTCGCTACAGGCTTCCACCAACTAACTCCGTCACAAAAAGGACGCCATGTCTCAAAACATGGCTGTCACAATTTCACAATGGCTCTCTTCTTCAGAGCTTAGTAGTTCACGAAATTTCACTGTAGTGATACTAGCTCTTTTCAGGGCTTTTTTACTTGACTGATTACTTGGCTGGTGTAATTCTCACATCGCACGTGGGTATTACAGACTTACTTTATACAGGGTAACTTTTAGACAAATTATTCCGGAATAATTTTACTACAGATTAATTAGTATTACTCAGCCTCCACTCAAACCCTTCAAATGACACTTAATTACGTCATTTAGAATAGAAAAAAATTGGTCTGACATTCGCAATGTACAAATTGACTAACAGTCACTGTAGCTTCACTTATATGTAATTGAATATTTAGTACACACGCGATCAAAGCCTATCTAGTGAAACTCTTTAAATCAAGTTTGCGTGCGACTGGCGGTAGATTTACTGCTGTTCGACGACTGGTTAAATACAATGGGATTGGTTTTTAATTCGCAAACTTGATTTAAAGAATTGTTACCACCAACCGCGCAATCAATGATTGTTTAATTATATTACGAAACGTCAATATCTATAATGAAATCAGCCGTTCATAATTATAAATGGGGCTGTGTAAACGAATATGGTCCCTTGTATTAGTAATTGCACTTTATTTGGTGTAAGCATGTTTGCAATTGTACATTGTAACTTGTATATATGTATGCGTATATTTTATTGTTTAGAGAGGTCGTTGTTGTTTCTGGATGCCTTAATTTGACATATTAATTTTTAGGATTACGATAACAGAACACTGTCCAGGAATGATGTAAATGATATACTAATAGACTAGCTTGAATGAGCTAGAAAAATTTGTTCTATATAGTCGTGTTTTGGTTACGCGATTATACCACATGCGGTTCAAAATTTGATGTGTTTAAAATAGTGGGTTTCAATGAAAGTTCACAGAATAGATCATTTTAGTCCATTTAAACTGGCTAATCAAAAGTATTAGCCGTTACTTCGCGCTTGATGAATAATTAGCCAACTATGGTGTGAAAATTAGAGGGTCAAAGCTACTATAGGTTTACGAACAACTCCGATACTTTACTGATTTATAAATGTCATTCACAGTGTTACTTAAGAGAATATACACTTTGTATAACATGCAGAAACTACGTAATATATATATAAGTTTATTCCGAACCTGGAGTTTACAAATATATTGATCACTAACTAATTCAGCTTAAAGTTCATACTCCAAACATGAGAATCATAGTTTTATGGTTATCATGAACTTTTTTTTCCTACATTTCTGGTTGTCAAGGCATGACATGAACGCATTTATGTTTTAGGCATTACGTACCTAGTAATTTGTTAGTATTCACAGGACTAAGTTTGTATGCCAAATTCACCGCATAAAACAGGTGTAATATTCCAATAAGGACGAAACCGGTCTACTGAATGAATTGCCCTTCTACACAATACAACTACTTAGTTTAAACTGATAAATGTATGTACATTATAAAATACATTATAAAATATAAACTTCGTTAGTAATTAATAGAAATCACTGCGCGAGCCTAATGTGAACGAATATTGCATTGTGCCTAGTTACAATAAAATTTAGCAATCAGGTAAGGACCAACTGAAGAAGCCGAAATCGATTTTTTTTAAATTATCAAAAATGTCATTGTAAACAGATGGCGGGGAGTGAATCCTGGATCACTTGCGCCGCGTCAAAAGCCAATGTACAGGCCATTATTGTCCAAAATGAAAAACTAGTTTATTATAAGTGCGAAAGTGAAAATGTTACACTACTAAAAAATGTTCTCCAAAAGGAAATTATTGAAGAAATGCAGATTAACCACTCTAAATTAATCTTGTATTAGTGCTTCCTTTCACGGATAGTGTGTTGAAAATGATTTGTCCCAGGAAAAAATATGGACCCTAGGAAATAAGTTCGACGTATAAGGAAACCTTTTGCCAAGTAAAAATTCCACAGCTCCAAACCACTCGGACTGTTGAACTACATCCGACAAAGTAAAGGATTAGGTTAATTTTTACCTTCATTTCAATAACGATAATTCGTGTGCAAGCATATTTTATATGATACAATCGATCCCAAGAATTGAAAAACTGCATATGCGTTGCTAAAACTGCTTCTTCATATGAAATAAAATTTTGTCTGTTCTGAGAACAATATCTCGTTTGTTCAATGAGGTTTTCTTTAAGTGATGAAAGCTTTCAACAAAATGCGCTAACATACCTGGATCGAACTAATCCTTAGATGGTGGTGCTTACGGAGACCAAGTAAACAGATTACGCTTACTATGGTTGTGTAGAACGACCTCTCACCGCCTATTTAGAATGTTGTCAACTTGGCTCAATACGTGTTGCTACAATGTGGACGTGGAAGAATTCCAGAAGGAATAGCCAATAGTCTGGAGAGTTTAGCTGTTTGCTGTTGGAGTTTTGAGTGGCTGTTTGACAGTCACCGGTTTTTGTGTAAGGATTGAGGTTTCAAGCGTCAATTACGGATTCAGATTAATTTAAATGGAAGTTCAAAATTTGGAATTCAAGAGACAAACAGTCGTGAAAGGAAGCTATAACAAAGGCTCAAAGTGTATTGAAAAAGTAACAATTTAGATACCTATATTCAAATAAGTATAAAAGATAATTCCTTAAATCGAGGCTAGGATTGGATTCCAACGAAGTGAAGCAATGTACGCACGATAAAATCTATGAAATAAATAAATTTACAGATAAGGAAACCTTTTGCCAAGTCAAAATTCCACAGCTCCAAACCACTCGGACTATTGAACTACATCCGACAAAATAAAGGATTAGGTTAATTTTTACCTTCATTTCAATAACGATAATTCGTGTGAAAGCATATTTTATATTATACAATCGATCCCAAGAATTGAAAAACTGCATATGCGTAGCTAAAACTGCTTCTTCATATGAAATAATATTAAAACTAAAGTAAATATGAAGTACGGAAAATATATAGCCTTTCGAACTAGCACTCCATGATAATGTGGCTGGTTATAACCGCTCGCACAAAAAATTTTTTTTCAACTATCTTTGGTCATAAGTTCGCTGCAATCTGATCGCTATTGATCTCGTCGTACTTTGATGACCAAAGCATGTCAATACGTGTAACTAACGGTATTTTTTAAAATGGCGTTGTTGTATACCTGCAGATTGCTAACTTGATTATAATTAATTAAGATTAATTTTAGACACTGTCGCAATCAATATATGATGGTCAAAATAATAGTTTCTTTAGCTAGTTTTGTCATAGTTATCTTGTTTCAGTGTTATTTTATAAAATATAAGCAGAATTGTCGTATTTGTAATTATCGAATTATTGGGATCGATTTTACAGCATGTCCAATTAAAAATCATTTTGATACTCTCTTGTCTTTAATCGTTATTTTGTAAGTGAGATGCTGATCGATAAATTTTATAACATATTTCTATTTGGCAAAAAAGGCCATCTGGCCTAACAATGCAAAAAGCATGATTATATATTAGTGAGTGAAATGGTGATTAGCAAATATCAGTGAGGATAGCAATGGGGTGGGTACATGACTGGTAAAGAAGTGCTGCCTGCGTGTTATAGTAGAATCCCACGGACATACGAAAGAATAATTTATCTTTCAAGTTGTTTCCGCAGTAGTCTATTGCGGAACAAGTGATAGCACTTAAAAGTCCCGTCACTCTGAAGCCGTCCACAGGTAGGTTGTTCAAAAATGCTGTTCAACCAAGTACTTAATTTTCCCTAAGTTTCGGAACTTCATTTCTAGTTCCATCGCAATGGTTGACAACATACTCGCAAAAACAATTTGTGGACAGCTTCAGAGTGGCGGGACCACTAAGATCTCATTAATCAATGCAAAAGACAAGCTATACATTTGGAAAATAAAGGAATCAAGAATTTACCTGCCTACGAGTGCTGTCAGTTGTTTCAAAATAGACTACTGCGGAAACAATTTGAGATGACATTGCTGCGCAATGAGAAGAATCGTTTAAGGAATTTAGCATTGACTGGGGTGTTTTCAACCAGACTAGATTCTTGAGAAATAATTGTATTTTGATTTCAAGAACATTAGTTTAGCGCGGCATGCGTACCTCATATGTGCAAGCATCCAGGCAAGGAACATACGAGGCAGAAAACAGTAACTTCAGTCTGGTGAGGATCAGTTGAAGCGGAAATAGATGGAAATGTCATTTGAATTTTTAATGATTATCAAACAGGTCACTGTCAACAGATCACCCGATGTGGATCCTGGATAATGTTTGACTATCACTAATGCCGCGTCAATAGCCAGCGTTTCCCGAATAACGGTCATGTGTATTAAGAGTATAGAAGTAACAGACCGCTTCTCCGATGTATTTTTTGAAGAAATGCAGATTGACTGTCCTAAACTCGTGTGTTAGTGCTCATATCCGCTGGTAGTGTGTTTGTTGTATGGTTGGATTGGATCGAGGACTAACAATCACGCGTGGCATAAGTGGCAAGGGTCTGAGAAATTCTCCATCGGTAAACTCGTAGATGCATTGTGTACAGGACATTACACTTATATCGAGACAAAACTAAGGATGGATTTGGAAGTGGCGCCCTTGATAGTTCTCAACAAGAGGAAAAACACTTCTGAAAGCGAGATGCAATCTGCTCTGGAGCATTGTTTAATTCTGCACTGTAAAAACGAGTCACATTAATTGACCTAAGATATTGGAGTCTTTCAAAATAAGAGAGACAAACATTGGAGTTGAATTAAGACACTAACAAGTGCGGCTACAGAAAAGCTATACTGATCGTTCAGCAGGCCGCAAACATTCGGTACTCTTTCCTTGTTTAACAATTTATTTTTTAAACACATTTGTCTAATTACATTTTTCCGGTAAGAAAAATTGAACTGAGGATACCGGTGTGATGCGCACTTGGAATGGACGAGTTGATTTACCTTCTTGGTCGTTGTGTGATAGTGAAGCATCATTTTTATAATGCTGGTGTATAAATGTGTCGTCTAAATGTCTGTGCGAAAATCGCACCAAGCTACGCTGAAAGGTTTAGTCATGAGTTCATAGAAAATGCTGCTTATAGGTTACGAGATTCCATTTAACCAAAGAGGCTAAGGCGTTATGCACGTAAAGCGAACAGTAAACTTAAATACTTTAAGATTCTATGGATTATAATGAGTAAATATTTCAATCTGTCGAATGACTGAACTCAATTCAATTGGGCGCTCATGCTCCATGGATATATCGCTTTGCAGCAAACCTACAGAAGCCATAGCATCTGTTGGACCTTCTATCGTATTAGACAACATTTGAGAACAACTTATACGCCTATTAAGTGTGAAACTTGCGTACTATGGTGCAGAAGCTGCTAGCAAAATGTAGAATGGCGATCTCCTTTAAATCCTGAAAAGACATGTTTAGAAAAATGCGGTGTTTTTAACATGACTTTCCGGCTTTCATCCAATTTCGTATTAAGTCTCTAGTTTGGTGTATTTACCAAATGACACGTAGTGTTAATAGGGTGGTTACAGAATGAGAGCATGCGTGTCAAATGCGACTGATAGATTCCGGCTATTTGAGGAAACTGGCCACTGATATCTTGGCAGATTTTGCTCAACATTGGCTGGCAGACTATCTAAGAGAATGGAAAATGAATACAAACAATCCCTATAGAAATGGGCAAATTTATGATCTTTCACAGCCTACATAAAACGAAAAATACGAGCTACAATGATTTTATAGTGCATCAGTCGTCGCGAGGTATAAAATGGATAACCCTATCTGCCGAGTTGTGTAGGATAAACAAGCGGAATTAGGCTCCGATACTGCCTCTTTTCCTTCTCATTTCTCATTTTAACAATAACGATACTTTATAATATGGGGAAATTTGATCATATCGCTGAACCCTATGTCGGACTTTCAAATATCGAAAATGGTTCAATTAAACTATATGTTATACCTAGGTTAAGTTTTAACGTCGGCGCATTTAATGTGCAAACATTGGAACAAGCGGGACAACAACAAGCTCTCGCACGAACGAAAGATAAACTAGAAGTCGATATATGTTTCATGTCAAAACCCATAATGCATGATCATACGAGCATTACGGAAATGTGTGTAGCATCCCCGTCTACGCATTATTGGCTTCGAACCTCTGGTTTCACGGATCATTCTGAAGCTGTTTATTAAGGTGTCGGTATAGTTCTTAGCTCATGAGCTGAAGATCCTTTAACTTAATGGATCTCTGAAAATATGCAACTTAATGTAGCATACTTAAAACCATCTACTAAAATCAATACAAGAAATCTTAATGAACTTTGCTCTTTCGTTGAACCTAATTATGCCCCAATTGTTTGCAACACCAACGACAACAAGGATTCCCTCTCCGGCCTGAATTCTTTACTAAGTAGAGTAAGGAGTGCAGATAAAGTCTTGATTATGCGTGAATTGAATGCCCAAGTTGTATGGTTAGGCGATACAGAATTTAATCTTAAACTCAATATACAACGATAATTATGAACGACTTCCAGATAGTTCCGTGGAGCATAGATTGTATTTTAGCAGTACAGTTTTCAAACGTAGTGTAAAGCGTTGCGCCACGTGGCATGCAGCAATTAGTTATGAATGCCGTGGTTGCATGCAATACTTTCGTTCGTTTTCGAACACGCGTGTCAACTTGGACCATGTTCTTATCGTTGTAGATATGCACTTATTTTTTTCAGGAAAATAAATAAATGTAAACTTGAAATAGATAGAAGCAGACACAAACAATCGTTTTTATCTCAAAATATGACGATATTATAAAGTCAAAGTTAAATGGTATTATTGGTGAAAATTCCAATTTAATTTAGACGAAGTTTCATTACGCACAATGCAGGTAATACTGTATGTGGCATAGTAGGCTCCGTGGATATAGTCATTGGATCTGCAAAATCTATTTAGATTCACGAAACTAGTCGCCAAGTGTCTGCTAGCTTGGCTTACCTTAAGACGCCAAATTAAGTCCCGTCTACTGAGTCATCTTGAAGCCTTTTTGGACAATTAGGGCCGAAGAAATGAAGGGAGCGTTCGAATCAGGTAATGAGCGATGTTTGTCTCACCTTATTCGCGCAACAAGTTCGAGAACCTTTTAAGATACTGCAGCAAGAAATGATAGTGAATAAATGAGTGTGTCATCTTAATAGGTGGGCCGAACAATTCATGCATACATTTTCTTGAGCAATTGCAACAATTCCAATCACCGAAAATATGCCTGTATCAATTGTGTGGAACGTTTATCTCAAACAACCGCTTGAGTTAGAAATATGAATATCAATCGTAAATCTTAGACGTCGCATCCTTGCTAGCCCAAACGATATGTTTCTGAGATTATTTAAGGATGGCGGATAAATATTTTTTTAGAATAGTGACAAATCTTTTTCGTACTCATTGGGATGAATAGAGCGCGCCGCCTTTTGGAGCGAGTCGACAATCATTTCATTCTTCAATAAGCAATCGTATTTTTTATGTCCATTGTGGTATAATATCTTTTGAATTTTTGCGCATTGCGAGCATCACATGTTGAATCTCTGCGATTTGCGTTCGCGGGTTGTGGCTTTGCAATGCCAGTTTCGCAAATTTCCGATTGATCCCCAGTTCCACGTACGCATTGATTTTGTCTTTTTTGTCTGTCATTCTTCCGAAGGCTTCAAGATCGTTCATACTAACGACTGGAAATGAGGTACGATTTAATCTTCGTTGACTAGCGACGTTTCGTTACGACATTTCAAATATCATCATCAGGCTTCTAATCATACATGCAGTACAAAGCTTAGATCTGCTATTGCCCATGGTATTGCATGTGCACGAACAAATGGATTTTGCTTGCACAGTTAAGGACAACATTGGTTTATTGAAATCCCTTCCAATTAGGTAAGTATACAACCTCACCTTGCTTTTATTAAAATTGAAAGGCGATTTCTTGGAATGTGACAATTTTTACAGGAGAATACTTGTCTAGTTATAGATGTAAGTGTAGAGAAGAAGATATTTCCTCCGACAAAATTAAATTAACAATTAATGATAAATTAAAACCATCGTGACTGATTGGAACGAATATTATTAACAAATAAAATATTCATTTAATTTCTGGAAAATTCTTTGTTTAAATCCTTTGCAGTATATAAACCTTTTAATTGTGCGTAATTCAAGTTTTCTGTATTCTGTGCCTGTCTGGCGTGATTTTCTCTGGCAAGTTTCATTCGCATTTTCATTTCTGGGTTCGGTTTTGCAAATTTCACAGTATAAAAATATACATACGAGGTCCCGTTTTATTTGTGCACATCGAGATCGTTCAGGAACAGGTAATTAATTAATTCTGTTTTTCGCAT
Organism: Eudiplozoon nipponicum; assembly: GCA_029291075.1. Lineage (NCBI taxonomy): Eukaryota > Metazoa > Platyhelminthes > Monogenea > Mazocraeidea > Diplozoidae > Eudiplozoon > Eudiplozoon nipponicum. Next base: position 15,051 of record JAQBSW010008812.1, read on the forward strand.
CTTATCTCTTTCCAGGTTAAATATGCGGGTGCAGTGTTGCGTAAGAAGTACACAGCCCTTCGCCTATTACGTGATTAACTAATTATATATTTAAGTGCGATTAACATGGAGGCTAATCTTAAATTTGAGGACACTGACAGAATGGCACAAGGAGTTGTATGTATGAACTTAATAGATATGAATGAGAAAACAATCTTATAAGAATCCTGCTTGCACATTGAGACCGAATCTGACTTGGCGTCTGTGGAGCTCTCCTCAGCTAATAGGAATGGAGACTCTACACGTGCAACACCAATCTATTTTCTCACCAACCATGATAGTATTTATAGAAGAGTATTGCCAAAAACGGAATCTATTGATTAAACAAAAATGAGGTAAGTATACAAAATTGACAAACTCACAGCTTGTAGTAAAGTTGACTTAATTCGTTGTAGCCCTTAGCGCGACCAGAATTTTTTGTATTGAGAGAGTGTATAATGTATCTGAAATTTGGTAATTATACAACTTGACGCAATAACGAGTAAAACATTTTGATCCACTGATACAAATGCAACTGTGAAGTCTAGAAAATGTGTGTTGTGGGTCGGCGATATACATGTCGTTGTTCAGAAAAAAGCCTTAACGTTTAAAAAATTATCTATAAAACCACGTCCTGACTAGAATCCGACTTGTTCTTCTCTAATATGTGATTCACACGTAGCGGTAAGACAGCGTCAGTTAATCGAGGCAAATAACCTGATACGAATGGAGTCAAGTTTATCCCACGATGGTTAACACACGAAATACGATTGCTTTTTGGGGACAGGAATGATTTTCAAGACAGTCCAAAAGACAGCGCGCTCTATTCATTCAGGAAAAATGTGAGTCACTGCTCTAGAAATTATTTAGCCACCATCCTAGAATTAGCTAGGAAACAAATCATTAGAGCTTGCAAATTTGTTACGATTAAAATGTAGGATTGCTGTTCATATTTCCAACTCAAACGGTTGTTCGAGATAAACGATCCACACAATTGGTACGGGCATACTTTGGGAGATCAGAACTGACGCAGCTGACGAAGAATATTGATATATGAGTTGTTTAGCCCATCTATTAAAACGACACATTTTATCGGTTATTAGATCGTTTTTACTATCATCTACTACTTGGAATGAATAGAGCGCGCTGTATTTTGGACTGTCTTGAAAATCATGCCTGTCCCCAAAAAGCAATCTTAATTCGTGTGTTAACCATCGTGGGATAAACTTGACTCCATTCATATCAGGTTATTTGCCTCGATTAACTGACGCTGTCTTACCGCTACGTGTGAATCACATATTAGAGAAGAACAAGTCGGATTCTAGTAAGGACGTGGTTTTATAGATAATTTTTTAAACGTTAAGGCTTTTTTCTGAACAACGACATGTATATCGCCGTCCCACAAAACACGTTTTCTAGACTTCACAGTTGCATTTGTATCAGTGGATCAAAATTTTTTACTCGTTATTGCGTCAAGTTGTATAATTACCAAATTTCAAATACATTATACACTCTCTCAATACAAAAAATTCTGGTCGCGCTAAGGGCTACAACGAATTAAGTCAACTTTACTACAAGCTGTGAGTTTGCCAATTTTGTATACTTACCTCATTTTTGTTTAATCAATAGATTCCGTTTTTGGCAATACTCTTCTATAAATACTATCATGGTTGGTGAGAAAATAGATTGGTGTTGCACGTGTAGAGTCTCCATTCCTATTAGCTGAGTAGAGCTCCACAGACGCCAAGTCAGATTCGGTCTCAATGTGCAAGCAGGATTCTTATAAGATTGTTTTCTCATTCATATCTATTAAGTTCATACATACAACTCCTTGTGCCATTCTGTCAGTGTCCTCAAATTTAAGATTAGCCTCCATGTTAATCGCACTTAAATATATAATTAGTTAATCACGTAATAGGCGAAGGGCTGTGTACTTCTTACGCAACACTGCACCCGCATATTTAACCTGGAAAGAGATAAGATGCGAAAAACAGAATTAATTAATTACCTGTTCCTGAACGATCTCGATGTGCACAAATAAAACGGGACCTCGTATGTATATTTTTATACTGTGAAATTTGCAAAACCGAACCCAGAAATGAAAATGCGAATGAAACTTGCCAGAGAAAATCACGCCAGACAGGCACAGAATACAGAAAACTTGAATTACGCACAATTAAAAGGTTTATATACTGCAAAGGATTTAAACAAAGAATTTTCCAGAAATTAAATGAATATTTTATTTGTTAATAATATTCGTTCCAATCAGTCACGATGGTTTTAATTTATCATTAATTGTTAATTTAATTTTGTCGGAGGAAATATCTTCTTCTCTACACTTACATCTATAACTAGACAAGTATTCTCCTGTAAAAATTGTCACATTCCAAGAAATCGCCTTTCAATTTTAATAAAAGCAAGGTGAGGTTGTATACTTACCTAATTGGAAGGGATTTCAATAAACCAATGTTGTCCTTAACTGTGCAAGCAAAATCCATTTGTTCGTGCACATGCAATACCATGGGCAATAGCAGATCTAAGCTTTGTACTGCATGTATGATTAGAAGCCTGATGATGATATTTGAAATGTCGTAACGAAACGTCGCTAGTCAACGAAGATTAAATCGTACCTCATTTCCAGTCGTTAGTATGAACGATCTTGAAGCCTTCGGAAGAATGACAGACAAAAAAGACAAAATCAATGCGTACGTGGAACTGGGGATCAATCGGAAATTTGCGAAACTGGCATTGCAAAGCCACAACCCGCGAACGCAAATCGCAGAGATTCAACATGTGATGCTCGCAATGCGCAAAAATTCAAAAGATATTATACCACAATGGACATAAAAAATACGATTGCTTATTGAAGAATGAAATGATTGTCGACTCGCTCCAAAAGGCGGCGCGCTCTATTCATCCCAATGAGTACGAAAAAGATTTGTCACTATTCTAAAAAAATATTTATCCGCCATCCTTAAATAATCTCAGAAACATATCGTTGGGGCTAGCAAGGATGCGACGTCTAAGATTTACGATTGATATTCATATTTCTAACTCAAGCGGTTGTTTGAGATAAACGTTCCACACAATTGATACAGGCATATTTTCGGTGATTGGAATTGTTGCAATTGCTCAAGAAAATGTATGCATGAATTGTTCGGCCCACCTATTAAGATGACACACTCATTTATTCACTATCATTTCTTGCTGCAGTATCTTAAAAGGTTCTCGGACTTGTTGCGCGAATAAGCTGAGACAAACATCGCTCATTACCTGATTCGAACGCTCCCTTCATTTCTTCGGCCCTAATTGTCCAAAAAGGCTTCTAGATGACTCAGTAGACGGGACTTAATTTGGCGTCTTAAGGTAAGCCAAGCTAGCAGACACTTGGCGACTAGTTTCGTGAATCTAAATAGATTTTGCAGATCCAATGACTATATCCACGGAGCCTACTATGCCACATACAGTATTACCTGCATTGTGCGTAATGAAACTTCGTCTAAATTAAATTGGAATTTTCACCAATAATACCATTTAACTTTGACTTTATAATATCGTCATATTTTGAGATAAAAACGATTGTTTGTGTCTGCTTCTATCTATTTCAAGTTTACATTTATTTATTTTCCTGAAAAAAATAAGTGCATATCTACAACGATAAGAACATGGTCCAAGTTGACACGCGTGTTCGAAAACGAACGAAAGTATTGCATGCAACCACGGCATTCATAACTAATTGCTGCATGCCACGTGGCGCAACGCTTTACACTACGTTTGAAAACTGTACTGCTAAAATACAATCTATGCTCCACGGAACTATCTGGAAGTCGTTCATAATTATCGTTGTATATTGAGTTTAAGATTAAATTCTGTATCGCCTAACCATACAACTTGGGCATTCAATTCACGCATAATCAAGACTTTATCTGCACTCCTTACTCTACTTAGTAAAGAATTCAGGCCGGAGAGGGAATCCTTGTTGTCGTTGGTGTTGCAAACAATTGGGGCATAATTAGGTTCAACGAAAGAGCAAAGTTCATTAAGATTTCTTGTATTGATTTTAGTAGATGGTTTTAAGTATGCTACATTAAGTTGCATATTTTCAGAGATCCATTAAGTTAAAGGATCTTCAGCTCATGAGCTAAGAACTATACCGACACCTTAATAAACAGCTTCAGAATGATCCGTGAAACCAGAGGTTCGAAGCCAATAATGCGTAGACGGGGATGCTACACACATTTCCGTAATGCTCGTATGATCATGCATTATGGGTTTTGACATGAAACATATATCGACTTCTAGTTTATCTTTCGTTCGTGCAAGAGCTTGTTGTTGTCCCGCTTGTTCCAATGTTTGCACATTAAATGCGCCGACGTTAAAACTTAACCTAGGTATAACATATAGTAGTTTAATTGAACCATTTTCGATATTTGAAAGTCCGACATAGGGTTCAGCAATATGATCAAAATTCCCCATATTCTAAAGTATCGTTATTGTTAAAATGAGAAATGAGAAGGAAAAGAGGCAGAATCGGAGCCTAATTCCGCTTGTTTACCCTAAACAACTCGGCAGATAGGGTTATCCATTTTATACCTCGCGACGACTGATGCACTATAAAATCATTGTAGCTCGTATTTTTTGTTTTGAAGTAGGCTGTGAAAGATCATAAATTTGCCCATTTCTATAGGGATTGTTTGTATTCATTTTCCATTCTCTTAGATAGTCTGCCAGCCAATGTTGAGCAAAATCTGCCAAGATATCAGTGGCCAGTTTCCTCAAATAGCCGGAATCTATCAGTCGCATTTGACACGCATGCTCTCATTCTGTAACCACCCTATTAACACTACGTGTCATTTGGTAAATACACCAAACTAGAGACTTAATACGAAATTGGATGAAAGCCGGAAAGTCATGTTAAAAACACCGCATTTTTCTAAACATGTCTTTTCAGGATTTAAAGGAGATCGCCATTCTACATTTTGCTAGCAGCTTCTGCACCATAGTACGCAAGTTTCACACTTAATAGGCGTATAAGTTGTTCTCAAATGTTGTCTAATACGATAGAAGGTCCAACAGATGCGATGGCTTCTGTAGGTTTGCTGCAAAGCGATATATCCATGGAGCATGAGCGCCCAATTGAATTGAGTTCAGTCATTCGACAGATTGAAATATTTACTCAGTATAATCCATAGAATCTTAACGTATTTAAGTTTACTGTTCGCTTTACGTGCATAACGCCTTAGCCTCTTTGGTTAAATGGAATCTCGTAACCTATAAGCAGCATTTTCTATGAACTCATGACTAAACCTTTCAGCGTAGCTTGGTGCGATTTTCGCACAGACATTTAGACGACACATTTATACACCAGCATTATAAAAATGATGCTTCACTATCACACAACGACCAAGAAGGTAAATCAACTCGTCCATTCCAAGTGCGCATCACACCGGTATCCTCAGTTCAATTTTTCTTACCGGAAAAATGTAATTAGACAAATGTGTTTAAAAAATAAATTGTTAAACAAGGAAAGAGTACCGAATGTTTGCGGCCTGCTGAACGATCAGTATAGCTTTTCTGTAGCCGCACTTGTTAGTGTCTTAATTCAACTCCAATGTTTGTCTCTCTTATTTTGAAAGACTCCAATATCTTAGGTCAATTAATGTGACTCGTTTTTACAGTGCAGAATTAAACAATGCTCCAGAGCAGATTGCATCTCGCTTTCAGAAGTGTTTTTCCTCTTGTTGAGAACTATCAAGGGCGCCACTTCCAAATCCATCCGTAGTTTTGTCTCGATATAATTGTAATGTCCTGTACACAATGCATCTACGAGTTTACCGATGGAGAATTTCTCAGACCCTTGCCACTTAATGTCACGCGTGATTGTTAGTCCTCGATCCAATCCAACCATACAACAAACACACTTCCCGCGGATATGAGCACTAACACACGAGTTTAGGACAGTCAATCTGCATTTCTTCAAAAAATACATCGGAGAAGCGGTCTGTTACTTCTATACTCTTAATACACATGACCGTTATTCGGGAAACGCTGGCTATTGACGCGGCATTAGTGATAGTCAAACATTATCCAGGATCCACATCGGGTGATCTGTTGACAGTGACCTGTTTGATAATCATTAAAAATTCAAATGACATTTCCATCTATTTCCGCTTCAACTAGCCCTTACCAGACTGAAGTTACTGTTTTCTGCCTCGTATGTTCCTCGCCTGGATGCTTGCACATATGAGGTACGCATGTCGCGCTAAACTAATGTTCTAGAAATCAAAATACAATTATTTTTCAAGAATCTAGTCCGGTTGAAAACACCCTAGTCAATGCTAAATTCCTTAAACGATTCTTCTCATTGCGCAGCAATGTCATCTCAAATTGTTTCCACAGTAGTCTATTTTGAAACAACTGACAGCACTCGTAGGCAGGTAAATTCTTGATTCCTTTATTTTCCAAATGTATAGCTTGTCTTTTGCATTGATTAATGAGATCTTAGTGGTCCCGCCACTCTGAAGCTGTCCACAAATTGTTTTTGCGAGTATGTTGTCAACCATTGCGATGGAACTAGAAATGAAGTTCCGAAACTTAGGGAAAATTAAGAACTTGGTTGAACAAAATTTTTGAACAACCTACATGTGGACGGCTTCAGAGTGACGGGACCTTTGAGTGCTATCAATTGTCCCGCAATAGACTACTGCGGAAACAACTTGAAAGATAAATTATTCTTTCGTATGTCCGTGGGATTCTACTATAACACGCAGGCAGCACTTCTTTACCAGTCATGTACCCACCCCATTGCTATCCTCACTGATATTTGCTAGTCACTATTTCACTCACTAATATATAATCATGCTTTTGATTTATAAATTGATCTTTTCCATTGTTAGGCCAGATGGCCTTTGTTGCCAAATAGAAATATGTTATAAAATTTATCGATCAGCATCTCACTTACAAAATAACGATTGAAGACAAGAGAGCATCAAAATGATTTTTAATTTTACATGCTGTAAAATCGATCCCAATAATTCGATAATTCCAAATACGACAATTCCGCTTATATTTTATAAAATAACAGTGAAACAAGATAACTATGACAAAACTAGCTAAAGAAACTATTATTTTGACCATCATGTATTGATTGCGACAGTGTCTAAAATTATTCTTAATTAATAATAATCAAGTTAGCAATCTGCAGGTATACAACAACGCCATTTTAAAAAATACCGTTAGTTACACGTATTGACATGCTTTGGTCATCAAAGTACGACGAGATCAATAGCGATCAGATTGCAGCGAACTTATGACCAAAGATAGTTGAAAAAAATTGTTTTTGTGCGAGCGGTTATAACCAGCCACATTATCATGGAGTGCTAGTTCGAAAGGCTATATATTTTCCGTACTTCATATTTACTTTAGTTTTAATATTAATTCATATGAAGAAGCAGTTTTAGCTACGCATATGCAGTTTTTCAATTCTTGGGATCGATTGTATAATATAAAATATGCTTTCACACGAATTATCGTTATTGAAATGAAGGTAAAAATTAACCTAATCCTTTATTTTGTCGGATGTAGTTCAATAGTCCGAGTGGTTTGGAGCTGTGGAATTTTGACTTGGCAAAAGGTTTCCTTATCTGTAAATTTATTTATTTCATAGATTTTATCGTGCGTACATTGCTTCACTTCGTTGGAATCCAATCCTAGCCTCGATTTAAGGAATTATTTTTTATACTACTGTGAATATATGTATCTAAATTGTTCCTTTTTCAATACACTTTGAGCCTTTTTTATAGCTTCCTTTCACGACTGTTTGTCTCTTGAATTCCAAATTTTTAACTTCCATTTAAATTAATCTGAACCCGTAATTGACGCTTGAAACCTCAATCCTTACACAAAAACCGGTGACTGTCAAACAGCCACTCAAAACTCCAACAGAAAACAGCCAAACTCTCCAGACTATTGGCTATGCCTTCTGGAATTCTTCCACGTCCACATTGTAGCAACATGTATTGAGCCAAGTTGACAACATTCTAAATAGGCGGTGAGAGGTCGTTCTACACAACCATAGTAAGCGTAATCTGTTTACTTGGTCTCCGTAAGCACCACCATCTAAGGATTAGTTCGATCCAGGTATGTTAGCTCATTTTAAAGAAAACCTCATTGAACAAACGAGATATTGTTCTCAGAACAGACAAAATTTTATTTCATATGAAGAAGCAGTTTTAGCAACGCATATGCAGTTTTTCAATTCTTGGGATCGATTGTATCATATAAAATATGCTTGCACACGAATTATCGTTATTGAAATGAAGGTAAAAATTAACCTAATCCTTTACTTTGTCGGATGTAGTTCAACAGTCCGAGTGGTTTGGAGCTGTGGAATTTTTACTTGGCAAAAGGTTTCCTTATACGTCGAACTTATTTCCTAGGGTCCATATTTTTTCCTGGGACAAATCATTTTCAACACACTATCCGTGAAAGGAAGCACTAATACAAGATTAATTTAGAGTGGTTAATCTGCATTTCTTCAATAATTTCCTTTTGGAGAACATTTTTTAGTAGTGTAACATTTTCACTTTCGCACTTATAATAAACTAGTTTTTCATTTTGGACAATAATGGCCTGTACATTGGCTTTTGACGCGGCGCAAGTGATCCAGGATTCACTCCCCGCCATCTGTTTACAATGACATTTTTGATAATTTAAAAAAAATCGATTTCGGCTTCTTCAGTTGGTCCTTACCTGATTGCTAAATTTTATTGTAACTAGGCACAATGCAATATTCGTTCACATTAGGCTCGCGCAGTGATTTCTATTAATTACTAACGAAGTTTATATTTTATAATGTATTTTATAATGTACATACATTTATCAGTTTAAACTAAGTAGTTGTATTGTGTAGAAGGGCAATTCATTCAGTAGACCGGTTTCGTCCTTATTGGAATATTACACCTGTTTTATGCGGTGAATTTGGCATACAAACTTAGTCCTGTGAATACTAACAAATTACTAGGTACGTAATGCCTAAAACATAAATGCGTTCATGTCATGCCTTGACAACCAGAAATGTAGGAAAAAAAAGTTCATGATAACCATAAAACTATGATTCTCATGTTTGGAGTATGAACTTTAAGCTGAATTAGTTAGTGATCAATATATTTGTAAACTCCAGGTTCGGAATAAACTTATATATATATTACGTAGTTTCTGCATGTTATACAAAGTGTATATTCTCTTAAGTAACACTGTGAATGACATTTATAAATCAGTAAAGTATCGGAGTTGTTCGTAAACCTATAGTAGCTTTGACCCTCTAATTTTCACACCATAGTTGGCTAATTATTCATCAAGCGCGAAGTAACGGCTAATACTTTTGATTAGCCAGTTTAAATGGACTAAAATGATCTATTCTGTGAACTTTCATTGAAACCCACTATTTTAAACACATCAAATTTTGAACCGCATGTGGTATAATCGCGTAACCAAAACACGACTATATAGAACAAATTTTTCTAGCTCATTCAAGCTAGTCTATTAGTATATCATTTACATCATTCCTGGACAGTGTTCTGTTATCGTAATCCTAAAAATTAATATGTCAAATTAAGGCATCCAGAAACAACAACGACCTCTCTAAACAATAAAATATACGCATACATATATACAAGTTACAATGTACAATTGCAAACATGCTTACACCAAATAAAGTGCAATTACTAATACAAGGGACCATATTCGTTTACACAGCCCCATTTATAATTATGAACGGCTGATTTCATTATAGATATTGACGTTTCGCTAGATAATTAAACAATCATTGATTGCGCGGTTGGTGGTAACAATTCTTTACATCGAGTTTGCGAATTAAAAACCAATCCCATTGTATTTAACCAGTCGTCAAACAGCAGTAAATCTACCGCCAGTCGCACGCAAACTTGATTTAAAGAGTTTCACTAGATAGGCTTTGATCGCGTGTGTACTAAATATTCAATTACATATAAGTGAAGCTACAGTGACTGTTAGTCAATTTGTACATTGCGAATGTCAGACCAATTTTTTTCTATTCTAAATGACGTAATTAAGTGTCATTTGAAGGGTTTGAGTGGAGGCTGAGTAATACTAATTAATCTGTAGTAAAATTATTCCGGAATAATTTGTCTAAAAGTTACCCTGTATAAAGTAAGTCTGTAATACCCACGTGCGATGTGAGAATTACACCAGCCAAGTAATCAGTCAAGTAAAAAAGCCCTGAAAAGAGCTAGTATCACTACAGTGAAATTTCGTGAACTACTAAGCTCTGAAGAAGAGAGCCATTGTGAAATTGTGACAGCCATGTTTTGAGACATGGCGTCCTTTTTGTGACGGAGTTAGTTGGTGGAAGCCTGTAGCGAATTCGGGCATATTGTCTGTAATGCATGTTACATAACTTTCTTCTTCCTAAAAAAGACAATAACTTCCAATTTGAGAGGTATAATTATCACTGTAGAACTCAGTGTAGGTAACTGTTTTATGATCTCTGAATAAATCTGTAAAAACATTTTAAGGTATTGATGCGGGGATGGAGCATAAGCGTGTACTTCTTCATACATTATGTGATACAACAGAAACTTTAGGAGTTGATGCCCAAAACGATGGTCGTAATGGTCAATCATACCGAGTGGAGCAATTGGAAACCGTTCTAGTACGGTGAGAGCCGCAGCATAAGCTTGTAAGATGGACAGCAATATGTGATATTGGCTTGAGTTGCCTTGGCAAGCTCAATCATCATTAATGGAAGCCGACTGATTTGAAAGACCTGAAACGCTTGTGAATCGGTTACATTACTATGATTAGGAGATTCAATAAATAGCTTCGACCTATTTATGCTTACTGATGCTGATGCCGCATCTTGAAAAATTAATGAAGAATATTGACTGTCAGAATAAATCTTGATACCAACCGCGATATTGAGTTTCGAGCAATGCTTTAACACCGTCGTTATAGATAAAAAAATTTCCGTCAGTTACGGAGTCGCAGATTAACGAAAATTGGACTTGTGTTGAAACGAAGACGAAGACAAGAAGTTTGATTTTATGGATTATCATATGAACGAAGCAAACTTGGGAGCCAAATAGGCAGACGTGAGGCCATTCTTTACAATGGCTGTGGCTAGGACTTGATAATAGATGTGTATATAGATAAACGCATTTTAAGGAGTGCTAAGTGTAATGCATCAATCTTATCATTAATAAATGCGATTAATAAAGAAAACGGATTTATTCTCCAAAATGACTTAGGTCTCTTTTGCGAATTCTCACCGTGTTCACAATAACCGTTTCATCTAGACTAGCCGTATCATTCACCAATGCAACATCTCCCCCTCTGTTGACTGTACTGACACCATGTTTAATCAAACCGGTGCTACAGACGAGGTCCGTCATGTTTAAGCCTCTCGTCTATCTCCAAACGGTACGCATTATAATTGAAAGTGCGTCGCAACGTGAGCTACGTCGTAGCCACAATTGCGCAATCTTTGATACACCGACAGGTGCGTACAGATTACCAGACATAACCTTGTTAAAGTTGGTTGACCCGGCCTGAATAAGCTGGTGTAAGCGATCATAAATATCTTATACTGTTCAATGACATTGAGGCACGGAACTTTCGGTTTACCTGGCAGGCATACTTGCACTCCATTAATAATCTTTACTAGAGCCATTCTTGCATACCAAAACAATAAAGTATGTGTCCCGCCTGTCCAAATTTAATTTATCATGAACCAAGCCTATCGTGGTACTAACATCGCAAGATCTACATTGTCCGGTGTACGTGCTTAGCCGTCTCTCTAAGGTTAATAAATTGCACCTCGGGAATGCTTTGTTATGTTTCCTGCACCCCTGTTTAATTTTTTTAGATTTGAACTCTGAAATTTGGTCGGTAACATAATTATGATGCTTCGAATTGACTGAGCCAAGACACTTCTAAGTACGCAATATGTTTCTCCGTTGTCAAGTACTTCATCGGTGGAAACTGGAAATTTAACGTTCATGGGGAGCACATGGGTCAGCCTGAGACGCGTCGCAAGCAGCGAACCCACCAAGTTGATATGCATACATTCATTTGTTTCTGTGTCATTGGAAGCGGTATTGTTGACTTATTCTGCAGTCTATAACACTATCAAGCAGCGAACATTTGACAGCAGATTAGAATATATTTTGAAAATGGGCATTCAATAGAACCGTGAATGAAATGTTCCGAAGAGTCGTTCAGCGCCGAAATGTCACAGCGTTCAACACTAAATAGCGATCAGTTCGGTTCGTATAAACCCCGGGGCAAACTTTTGTATTTTGTTTTAAGCATTGCCTACTTAGTAGCCAATTAGTTCAAACAGGACCCGGGGGTATATATCAAAGTCAGCATGATCAAAGGGCATGATCTCATATACATATACGTTATTTGCTTACTGGCGTAACATCAGTAGGATCAACTTGCGTATCATATTTTTTGGTTGGAAGCAATGCGCGATGTCATCGAGACGAGCTTTGTTGCCACTGAGTTATCTCATAACTTCCTTTTCATGGGGCAGAATTTGCTGCGAGGTTTAATTTTATTTATGGCGTTATAAAGTGAAAACCACAGGGAAGCTGGAATGTCGATGTCGCCTTGCCTTAAAGCTGTCTTGGCCATGATGGTGTTTAATACAGGTTTAGTTTGCCTCACTTTTGTTAGTTATCTGGATAAATTTACTCTTATTAAATTAATTCCAGTTAAAATAATTCTCATTTTGTAATTTTTAAAAAAATTTTATTTAATTTTTTCTTCTTATTGTCATATGGCAGTTACTACCGGCATTTATATTGCAGTATGTTATGATAGCAACGGGGATTATGAAGATGATGATGACGATGATGATTGTTATAGTATTGATGATGATTATGGCGATGTCGATGATGATGATTATCAGGACAATGCTAATGATGGTTATGATGACGGTGATAATGGCGATGGCGATGATCATCATGACGATAGTGAATAAACGATGGTGATGACGATGATGAAAATGATGGTAATGGTGATGATAAAGGTGATGGTGGTGGTGATATTGATGATGATGATGATGATGTTGAGGCAAATAGTGTTATTTTGCCATTTAATTTTTACAGATTGATCTGACAATCGATTCAAATGTACAGCATTCACCAATAGAAAAAAATTATAACAGTTTATTATTAGATACTGTTTGTGGCGAACTAATATATATGAAATTGTGTATTATGTGTTGCGCATCCAGTAACAAATTAGTTCAAATAATACCAGAAGGATAAACCTAAGACAGCATGAACGGAAGGTATAACATTGTGAACATTGGTTTCGTGCTTACTAGCGACTCGTCAGTAGAAGCCGGTATTACGCCCTTTATCCACTATACCTATACGAATGTGCAAACCTGAAGTGATTAAAATATCTTCATATAAAATCTTCGATAATGCAACTTCAACGCCAACTCAATATATATAATAAATATAACAAGTCTGTAAAGGGTATCAACACTATGGCTATTGTGTCAGTACCTGATACCAACACTGATTGCCGAATATAGACATTGTACCAATACTACTGTTTCCAAGTCGGTACATGGCACCAACACGATGGATTTCATTGTATGTTAACGTTCACCAAAATTGCGAATTACAACTATTTACGAACAAGTTTTATTCCAGCAAATCCATACACTCTGGCTTTGTTCGATATCAGATATCACATTTCGCGGAAATTATGACAGAATTCAGTAAAATTTATAAAAGTTAGATACTATTTGTGGCGATGAACTGATATATATGTAATTTTGTATTAGGTGTTGCACATCTAACTTTAGCATTCATTGAAACTCATCGTGTTGATACCATGCACCAACTCGGCAACCATTGTGTTGGTACCATGTTACTTTTCGGTAACATAATGTTGGTATTGAGTACTGGCACAATAGCTATAGTGTTGGTACCCTTTGCAGACTGGGTATATTTATTATATATAGTTATGCATATCTACATCAACATATAAACAAACGTATGAGTTCCTTTTCTCAATACCATTACCTGTTTTTTCTGGTCTATTTCTCTTTAAATCTCAAGTATCTCAATTTTGATTTTCTAAATTTATTTTGTCTGACAACCATTTATCCTATATTTTAAATCCACTAGTTTAAGAATTCTTATTATCGTGGATTATAGAATACCTATTTTCATCTGAAACGGGTGATTAGTGCAGAAATTCAGGAGGATACCTGGATAAGTTTCTTTCCTGTCTTTTCCTACTATCTGCTCCATTTGTTTTAATTTCACATTCATAAGTGATTATTCTTCTTTTCTTTCTTTTTCCAGCGTAAATTTTAACTCTCCTATTCGATTAGCTAAATACAGAGAATTCTTCAACTCCTTACCCCCATGATTCAAAATTAGGAAAATTTCATCTAAGAATCACAAATACAAGTTTGGTTTGAGTGGAGATCTGAACAAGAGATGTTTTTCTGAAGAATGCATCATTAGATTGATTAAATTCTTAAACTCATCCTGTAACTTACTTTTGGGGTCTAATTTATTTTATTATGAGCTTCATCATTATTTAATTGTACCTAAATTTTCTCATTATTATCCGTCTGATTCATTAACATTTTTGTTCCACCTTTGTCTGATTTAAGCTACACTACCATACTAGCTAATAAATTTGATCTAAAACTTTTCAATTCATAATTCGGATTACATTTATCCAATCTATGTTCTAACACCTATTTGACAGCATCCAATTCAAATTTAGCTTTATTTTTGTCTGAGAGGAATTGGGTGATCTTAACTGAGTCCGAAATTATCTCATTCTTAGGTATGTTTTTTATAAGAAAGACGGTATTCCTAGCTTCGCCAGCGAACTCTTCCATGCATTTAAAGCTCATTGTATTCACAAAGAAGAGCACACAAGAGCAATATCATTCTAGTATTTTCTCTAATTAGTTCACATTATCGTCTATCTTACATTTTTATTAATAATTTTACTTAATGTACTGAAAGTTCCTGATTGAGAACATCTCATACATTATCTAGCAGAAAAGGTAGTCTGAATCTAAAGCATTTATGTATACCATTAAATTTTAAACTTAATTTCATTAAAACAATAATTGATTGCGCGGGTGGTGGTAACAATTCTTTAAATCAAGTTTGCTAGCTTGAAGTAAACACCAATCCCATTGTATTTAACCAGTCATCAAACAACATAAAAAAACTACTGACAGTCACACGTACTGACGCATTCGACATTTTATAATAATCATCAGAGTCAGATGGCAAGCTGACTAGTGAGGATCATACCACAATGCATATAAATGGAAAGCAAAATTCGATATGCGGCTCTCACATCTTGTTGTCTCGTGCACATTGTACTTGACTGGAAATGTCTGCTGCATAATTTCTATGCAGTGAGGCCACATATATATAGGTAATACAATTAAGCAATCATTGATTGCGCGGAGCGGAGGGTGATAAAATTTAATGTGGGTGACCGCATAGAAATTGTGCAATCGACATTTTCCATTCGAGTACGATCAATGAAAAACTGACAGAGGTGAGAGCCACGTATATAATTTTTCCTTCCTTAAATATGCATTGTTGTTTGATCCTTGCTAACCAGTTTTCTATCGTACTCTGACGATGATCATGGAAGTTCGACACGTGTCAGGAAGTGTGACCAAGGGTACTTTTGCTGTATTTTGACGACTGGTTAGATACAATGGGACTCGTGTTTACTTCAAGCTCGCAAACCTAATTTGAATAACTAAAATTCAACAACCTACTTGAATCAATGCATAATTGTTTAATTGTATTAATTATATATATATATATATATATATAGGAGAGAGCATGTATATAGGAGAAGCTTGTATATGAGGCAACAGGTGAATGCCAATAATAAAGAAGTCGACTTACAGAAATTGTGAAGACATTTTGGTCAAGTGCTGTATAGAGATTTATTAGAGGTTGGAGCCGCATATCTAATTTTGCTTACCATATATATTCTTTGTGGTTTGATCCTAACTAGTCAGTTTTCCGTCGTTCTCTGATGATGAACATGTAAAATAGAAACCCGTTTGTATGTGTGACTGACGGGTGATTTGCTGTCTTTCGATGACTGCTTAAATATCATGTGATTAGTTTATAATTCAAACTATATAACTTGATTTAAAGAATTGTTACCACCACCCGTGCAATCAATTATTGTTTTATTAGCACCGTCCTTGATCTGAAGGAAAATAAATATGAATAGATTTGTCTTCAACTAAGAATTGTATAGTTTAGAAAAGGCAAATTATCTAGTAGACCGGTTTCGAACTTATTGGGAACTCATCATGTACTGGCCAGAAGTTGCCGCGGACAGGGCTCGGACCTGGCATGTCTGCTTCGAAATCTGGTGCTCCAACCACTGAGCCAGGCTGCAGCACAGGTAGGCACTTGCAATTAAAAAGGAAACGTTACGATATATATATATGGAGAGAGAGGTAGGTTAGTTTCAGGTATTAGAAAACATTAGTGATAGAGGCTTATACATTTGGTTATGTTATGATAACAAACGAAAATTGCTTTTACCGGGCAGATTGAGTATAGAGTCACCAGTGAAGGTAATCCATTAGAAAACCCAAAATGGCAAATAAGGCAAGGATTTATATGATGATTAGTATTCACGAAATAAAATGGCCTTGATTCAATTTTTGTGTTTTTAATTGAGGGGAATGAGAGAGAGAGAGGATAGAGATATATATATATATATATATATAAAATGCAAATTTAACGTTCCTTTTTAATTGCAAGTGCCTACCTGTGCTGCAGCCTGGTAGAACATATTCTGATTAGAGACATTTGACTCTCAATTTGCCTTATATTACAGTTATATATGAATAAATATCTATAAGTTCTATAAACGTAGATATTTATGTGTTTCGTATATATTTAAATGAGGTGTTATTAGAAATTAATTTAAAATCACACT
>JAQBSW010008813.1:0-32079 GCA_029291075.1 Eudiplozoon nipponicum
ACAATTTAGTGCTGTATTCCAAATAGGACCTAGGGATTTTTCTACGGCTCTTTCATTCATTATGTCATTTCTCGATTTAATTTCGATGGATTCTCTAATCAGTCTAGTCGATCTGCTACGGCTACAAATTGATATACGTCTGCACCCATCCCAATTAATTGTGTGTCCTGTCTCTACTGTATGGCGTGCAAGATCTGATCTATTAACATGGGCATACTTGCATGCGGTTTTATGTTCCCCTCTTCTAACCTTAATATTTGCAAAAATCATGATGACAGTGGATTCAAATATTTCGGTACGCAATCCGAAAATCAGGTAAATTGTTTATTTCCTGTCGCGCAACATGTTTCTTTTAGAACTTATACAAGAAAGATAATTTTCGTTTTCTACTTTATATTGGCAAATTTAATTTTCTTTTAAAATTCCATGTCTGAACTTTCAAAAAATTTCCTAGATAATCCTCTCGAAACATACATATGTAATGTAAATTTGCATTTCATTCAATTCATAATATTGAGGTGCATTTAAATATTTGATTTGAAATTCTGAGGAAATGAAATGATAATTTGAAAGGGCTGATCATGACAAATGAATGACTGGTAAAATTGACATAAATGTAAGTGAATTATAAAATGAATACCTATGATTTTCGCTCGAAACAAGTAAAATATGAATCACGCATAGAAAAGAAGTGGATAATGACAACACAAGATTTCAAAATTGAGATGCAAATTCAAATAGTATCGCCTGAATAACAAAATCCAAGTGGTATTTTAAGAAAATTTACATTATGAAAAATGTATAATACTGAGTGTTCTTCCTGTACCAAATGACAAAATATATCGCACTGCCAGTGGAGAAGTTTAATAAATGGTTTTCGGAGCGCAATTATCAAGTAAATATGAAAAATTGCCCCTACTATAAAGAAACTTGCTGGAGAAGTTTTTAGAATTTCTAAATGGTATATATATATATATATATATATATATATATATTGTGTGTGTGTGTGTGTGTGTTTGGTAATGCATATTCTTTTCATTTTGTGTAAACTCTATGTGAGCTTTTGATCAGCGAAGAGATATTGTAAATGTACATCCCGCATTGAACCATTTATAATTGAAAATAATTTTATCTCATTAATTGTTACAAAGCACGAAAACTACTTTAACGTTGGCCTAGATTTAATTTGTCATATTTAATTTTGACGCATGACACCCAGCCGTTACATCAAGATTTAATATTTTGCTCGGGGCAAAAACAATTTTTATATATTATAGGTTGCGGTAAATTAACAATTTAGGTTTATGTAATGCTTATCTTGTCATGAATAAATTTAAATAGAACCAGAACGATAAACCAAATTCAGCATTAACAAAATCTATAATCTTATACACATGCTGAGTTTGTTTTATTCTTTCGTACCAATATTAATTAATTTTTTACTAGGTAAGCAAAACATAGTACACAGTTGAATATATGTTAGTTCTCCAAAACAAATAATATATATATATATATATATATATATATATATATATATATATATATATATATATATATATTTAATCATTATTATTTTTACCACAACTAGTAAAACAGTAAAAATCTTGGCAAGGTGCTCGGTTTTCCCAGTATAAGAGTTGAATCATAATTTGTTGTAATAATCATTTTCGCTGAAAAAACCCATTGTGTTGGTACCAGGCATCAATTCGGAATTTTGAAAACCAGTATGTTGTTACGCCTTACAGGCGCGGTAAATATCTTATATAGTGAATTGCCATTGGTATCTTATTGCCGAATAATTTGAATGAAGTTAATTTCAATACTGTTTGTATACAAATTCGTGCTAAATTTTATTTGCCCATTTGGTCCTATTCGATTTTATTTATTATGAGCTCGAAATACCTAATTGACAATTCAACAAGCGAAGGTATTCTACGCTCCAATTAATTAATTGCGCAATGATTTCTAAGAATTACATAAATCTCCGTATGCGTAACTGTGAATATCTTTTCTGGATTCCTCCTCGTAGATGGGAAAGTGTAACACGCGGCTCCGTGTTACAACCCAACGAAGGTCAATTTTTACAAACGCTGTGCTTTTTAAGGTCAAATATTCTAACTCTGTCCTTAAACAATATTTCTCTTAGCTGTGATTTTAGGAACAATCTCTTTTAGTCTCAAGCAGTTTCAATCGATATTTATTGAACTGCAATTTTATTTGTAATTAATAGTGTTTTTATAAATAGACAGAACCGCGCGCGATCCGCGAGGATCACGCGGTGGCCTGTTGTGTCATTGCGGATTTATTTCACTTAATTTAGTGTCCACATAGAAGAATGGATTAATAGTTTGACATGAACTGAAAATATTGCAAGTAGTAAGCTAAAGCTTTGTTAGTTTTTTATCATTGAAGTCTTTAAACAATTTACATCTTCATTTTTAATGATAACTTTTAACGATGATTTTTACATGTCATCATATGTTTTAGTCGATGGTATAAATACAATTCTGTTCAGACATTTGTGTAACAATAACCACTTGTGTATAAAACATTTTACTTTATAAACTTAAATCACTTTTATTTTTGCCGTCTAGAAGACGGACAATTTAGCTTAAGTGTGAATGGCATTTAAATCATATTTTTGCATAAAAACCATTTTTACAGCTGACAAACATATATTCAATTTTGACTAACTGAGAATAGTGTTTAAGATATAATTTTACATTAAAGAATCTGTATTATTACCATCCAACTCCTTCAATTCAGATTAACAGTGAGTTATATTTATGTGCTACATTGTGTGTAATATATACATGAAACCTTTCTTCGGCCTTCTAATATTAACCATCTGAAAAGGAACAGACTGATTGAATGCTCGGGTAGTAATAATAGCAACCATTGATAAGTAGTAGGGGTACAAAGTCAGGAACGAGAAAGCAATAGCGAAAAGTACCCCTACATTATGGTGCCCCGGTTCGTCGAACTTACAGCCAGTAAGGAATTAATAAACAGCTAGATTTTGAGAAATTCAAGCACTTTCAATGAAGGCCACTACACACGTTATTGCCTCGGAAACGTCTGCACATACCCGCACACAGACGCGACGTTCAAATGGGCGCGGTCACCCTCAACAACTCAGGAGGATCCGCCCATGGAAGGTTCGGAAGACGGGTGGGGTCAGCCTCCTCAGCGACAGCAGAGGCTGAGCACCCCAAATTGTTGGCCGCTCCACGTCTGATGGCTCGAAGCACGTTGCCTTCGCGGTAGAGCGCAATCAAACTATTGTCTTTACAGCGACGGCTCCAATTAAGTCATGCTTCAAACGCCCAAATGCCAGCAATCAATCTCATCGCCGGTTGCCACTATCAACATACTTTCTCATCCGTGACGCAATCTCTGGCGAATGAATTGTCATAGACACTGGATCAGATGTAAGCTCACTACGCCACAATTATCTCGAACCAACCCACCCAGTCGACACCAACAGTCTGACCTGCGCGAATGGCTCCAACATAGCGACGTTTGGGGTACGAGTACACACAATCTCGTTCTCCAACTCAAAATGATGTTTCAAATATCCGTTCATCATCGACAACACGACATGAAACATCATTGGACGTGACTTTCTCGAACACTTCGACCTAACCATCCGTCCAAGAACGCGAGAAATAGAGGAGCCAGTATCAGTGTTGACAGAACCAAAATCAGTCGTTATACGGCATGAAAGAGCAATAACATTTACTGTAAGGTTAGCCCACTTCATTGTGTACTAATTTTCACTGTCGGGGGGTGTATGTAACACGCGGCTCCGTGTTACAACCCAACGAAGGTCAATTTTTACAAACGCTGTGCTCTTTAAGGTCAAATATTCTAACTCTGTCCTTAAACAATATTTCTCTTAGCTGTGATTTTAGGAACAATCTCTTTTAGTCTCAAGCAGTTTCAATCGATATTTATTGAACTGCAATTTTATTTGTAATTAATAGTGTTTTTATAAATAGACAGAACCGCGCGCGATCCGCGAGGATCACGCGGTGGCCTGTTGTGTCATTGCGGATTTATTTCACTTAATTTAGTGTCCACATAGAAGAATGGATTATTGGTTTGACATGAACTGAAAATATTGCAAGTAGTAAGCTAAAGCTTTGTTAGTTTTTTATCATTGAACTCTTTAAACAATTTACATCTTCATTTTTAATGACAACTTTTAACGATGATTTTTACATGTCATCATATGTTTTAGTCGATGGTATAAATACAATTCTGTTCAGACATTTGTGTAACAATAACCACTTGTGTATAAAACATTTTACTTTATAAACTTAAATCACTTTTATTTTTGCCGTCTACAAGACGGACAATTTAGCTTAAGTGTGAATGGCATTTAAATCATATTTTTGCATAAAAACCATTTTTACAGCTGACAAACATATATTCAATTTTGACTAACTGATAATAGTGTTTAAGATATAATATTACATTAAAGAATCTGTATTATTACCATCCAACTCCTTCAATTCAGATTAACAGTGAGTTATATTTATGGGCTACATTGTGTGTAATATATACATGAAACCTTTCTTCGGCCTTCTAATATTAACCATCTGAAAAGGAACAGACTGATTGAATGCTCGGGTAGTAATAATAGCAACCATTGATAAGTAGTAGGGGTACAAAGTCAGGAACGAGAAAGCAATAGCGAAGAGTACCCCTACAAAAGTACTTCATTTCTTAATTATTTCAAGGTAGAGGTTGAGTTTAGCATTATTATCAAATGTATCCAATTTCTCTATCGTAGTATATAAAAATGAATACAATTAGTTGTTACACAGTAGATTCATACGAGGTAAGCCTGAAATAATATTTTTTCATTATAATTATATTTAGTTAGACGAAACAAAAAGTTATTACTTCATATTAAAAATGTGCATGAACATATTCTTTATTTAAATGAGTATTAAGGTTATTGTAAGAAAACTTAGCTCTGTGGAATTATTCATATATTTATATTTGAAGAAACTCTTGGAATCTACCTGATTTTGATTTTAAATTTTATAAAAATTGCATTGAAATACTGCTACTTAAATCATCAGCTCGCCTGACCAAAGTCGCGCGCTGCGCAACTATGACAATTTTATGAATAAGCAATGTGGTACCTTTCGATTGCAGTGAACGTATTGCTTTTATCCTAGCAAGCATTAATTTAGTTGTATAAGCAAACATCGATAGCGTATTAAACACAATTGAATTCAATAATACCTTATTTATTCGAAAAAAAAATTCATATTTTTCGTCTTTTTTGAAAGAATACTGGCATATATTGCCTTTTATTTGGATGTGGCTTCATAGATTTTTCGTTGTTTCGCATTTTGAAAGTTTATCCAAGTTGTTTATACAACCCTCAACTATTGACATTTGGATAATTGAGAACAGGTTTGATTCACACATCTCTTATTGTCAAGTATGTAATTGATGTAATAAGTGTTGTAGTGTCCATGCCACAATTGCTTTCCTGATATTTTCCTTTTTAGATAGTAAAGTTCCTGTCTAATGAACAATATTTATTAGAATAGTTGTGCATTAGAATTGTGGTTATCTAGTTCACAGATAATCTTTATGAGCTGGTTCTCGGTACATACTTTAATTATTTTATTTCCTCGCCATTTTTAATTATGATCATGAAGTTATAATCATTAAAATAAACGTTCATTGTGAAGTATTTGAGCTGATGTCATTCACATTCAATCGTCATGAGCAGAACAGGACCTAATATCGAATAACAAGAATCATACTGCAATTCATATATAAGCAAGCAACATAAGACATGACGCACTAAATTCTGTTATTCTCAATTATACTGCACTTGATTAGAAATTTTGAGAACAAATCTTTCTGTTTTTATAAAATGTTCTGTTTTCAGCTTCTATTACACATACGTAAGTTACACAATTACGTCGACTGTGACTCAACTGGTGGGAATATAACTCCTTAAATTAATTTAGCGGTTTGGCATAAGCACCAAACCCTTTGTATAAAACCGGTCACACAAAGTAACAAAACCAATTAAATTCCACCGTTCTGACGAGTTTTGACAGTCTACGTTCAACATCATTTAAAGAATCAATAAGTTACTTTAAGTAATTAATCCGATTCGTAAAAAACTATAAAGGTCAGCAAGAAACGCGTTCATTTATAGTAATATTTATGTTTAATGATAAATATGGCATATGGTAAAGATTATATTTGCATTAAATTTGATCTTATTACAGCACATCTAATTTTCATTTCCATTTAAATTACATTCATTTTTGAAATAAATTGTAGGAAAAATGAATTTTAGTTTGTATTTGTTAATTAAAATTGGTAATATGTTAAATTGAAGCATAACGCATTTGTTGTGATGGAAAATATTGTAACTTGTACGTATCCTGAATATCAGAAATATGTTATATATTTTTTACTCTAAGAAATAAATGAAGTACATCTTGATTTTCAAGCAATATACTGGCTAAATTAAACCTAATATGAAATGCGACAAAAACCTTCCTACGCCTATAAACCGCTATTGTGTAATATGCATTTTATGCAGATGTACATCTGCGCATACGTTATTTTTCACAATTTTAGTACAGTTCGGTAATTAGTTATTTTGTGCAAAACGAGTTAAGTTCTATTTAAAGAAATGTTTTTACACAGTTACTCTAAATTTTAACTTACGGCGAAAGAGATTGCATTAGGGGCATAATTTTAAATCACATTCTTGTTTGAATATAACTTTAATTTTATGCATATTTCATAACATGATTGTCTTATATATAAATGTGAATGTTTGCTTGTTTGTTAGTTTGTAACCGTGTCTGATTCTTCACGCTTGACCGATTCGCACTAATTTTTCTAAACCAATTCTAACACTTGCTGGGAAGGTCGCTATCTATATATGATTCAGATTATTTGTGTGCAAGATGATTTTTTGACTCCTGAACCCCAATATATATATGCATATGTATATTCTACCATAACACTAAAATAAATATAATTTAAGCTTAGTCATCATGCTAGTTAAGTAACAAAATTGGATGAATTAAAATTTGCAAGAGCGGTAGTCTGCGATATCGCTACTTTGGTTTACTTAACCACAAACGAAATCCTATCGATAAAAAAATTTCAGCCAGATTATTGCAAGCAGAAGAAGCATTTCCAGGCATTAAGATTGAACTGAAGGTAGCGCACGCAATTGATTGCTTGTTTCCCTTATTTCATACTCCATTTCTATCTTGTGTTTTATATTTAAGACACTCCAATAAATATTTTGTATTGTGTTAGTTGTGGTCGTTCTGCTAAAAATATATAATGCAATGTATCAGACTCTTGATGTTTTCTTACATCGGTAATGTTAATGCGCATATGTTAAATTTAACAAGTCGCCTTATTCAAAGTTACTTAACAAAATTCAAAATTGTTTCGTATAAAAATTGGCCAACATCGAATTACTTTTTATAAACAATTATTAACAAGATGTAAACATAGAGTTTAGAGCACAAAAAATCATTATTTAATCTTGAGGTTTATCTCCAGGAAGGAGAACTTATTATTTTAACATCGATAACATGTATTCCGAATATATAATGATGAAATTGCCCATACGTTCTCATTTAAAGAATCTAATGAGGTTTAAATATATGTTTTTTAAGTATTTTATTAATTCGTCACGGGCTGCGCCGTGTACTTCGGCTAGTGAATAATACTTTTCCATACGAATCTGTAATTAAGTTGTTTGTAAACAAATAATACAAAAGAATATTTTTATCTCCTCCACGATGGGCTCTAGCTGAACGAATTTCAACACGTTAAGAGACACAAGTTTGTCAATAAATCCCATGTTAGTAATTCATGTGTCTTCTTGTTAAAGGATGTGGGTTTTTGTGTGATAAAGTAAACCAATTTGCGAATAAATGCATGGTTAAATCCGCCACTTTTTTCCAATAAAATAATTCTGCTTGAAAATCGGTTTGTTCACACGTTTTGATGGATATAAGCATTTGAAGCATTAAAATGACAGAGTTTAAACGTCATTATATGAACCATATTTTTATTGCCAGTAGCGTGCAAATATTTGCTGCCCATCGTCAAGGAAATATTTTAATAAAAGTATATATTTCAGATAAGCTTTTTTAGTTCTGTAAATTTGAATTATTTTATGTAATGTCCTATTAGTAAATTATAAAATGATTTGTTGCTGATATATATACAAAACATAATTTGCTATTTAAAAATATTTGCATTGTGAATCTCAATCACTTTTCGTGTATAAAATTTTGAAGTCAGAAAAATCTCAGTATAACATCTAAATTACTGTATTTATTACAGAACAAATTTTATCGTTGATCATGTTTAAAATTTAAACTTTTCTCTAATAAAAATTGGAAGCTTAATTTTTAGTGATTAATTCATAAATTGGTTGGTTTGTTTATTGCAGTTTAATCATTCAATTCTTCTAAAATTTAGTGATATCATACATTTGATAAAATATATCAAATCTCAAGTGTCAATATTGTAGGTTTATCTGCTACGGTAATGCATAGCCAAGTGGAACTTAAAGCAGCAGTTAATAAATTATAACCTATATTGATTATTATAAATGGCAGATTGCCAGAAACAATTTAAAACCTTTATATAAGTAAATTCGTCCTCGTCAGAAGTCATTGCCACGATTTTGTGCCACTATAAAACTGCGAGGAGCATCCGAGTCCATAATCACATTGTCTGCAATATAATTTATACATATCAATCTACAGAAAGCAAACTATTCGCTCAGTATAAATAGTATTCAACCCGCGACCAGACCTTATATATGGTGTATAAATCACTCAATATATCAACATAAAACTAGAAATTTTTTGAAAACGATAAAAGATGTTACAGAGAGTGAATTTACAAGGTAGCCTATTAGAATTTCACTCAAAAATGAAGATCAGGCCCAAAACGCACACAAGAAGAAAGGACGGTGCCAATAACATCTTTACTCCAAAAATCCCGCAGGTTTTTGATGTGATCAATCCACCCTCACTTGTTTGTGATCGAATATCGATAGGAACGCTGAATTTACGAGTAAGATGTAACTCCCTTATACATTCAAAGCACGCCAAATCTCAGTCAACAAATATACGTGGCTTGACAAATCTCAGAGAATTAATATCGTGTATTCTCTTGACATTTGTCGACGAGAAACATGTGATGTTGCAAAATGGGCCCCGGATGTGGCGTAGTATTGACTGAAATACAATAACAGGAAGATTATTTGGCTAGTTCCAGGTTCAAATTTTGGTAGTGACCGACTTGTTCTTCCCCTCAAAAGAAATGACGCGTTCAAATCCGCACATTCACAAGTAAGTAAGACGGTCAAAATTTGTGCAAAAATTATGAAATATAAAATATCTCATCACAT
This sequence comes from Eudiplozoon nipponicum, assembly GCA_029291075.1. Taxonomy (NCBI): domain Eukaryota; kingdom Metazoa; phylum Platyhelminthes; class Monogenea; order Mazocraeidea; family Diplozoidae; genus Eudiplozoon; species Eudiplozoon nipponicum. Next base: position 9,446 of record JAQBSW010008813.1, read on the forward strand.
CAGCATAGCCAGATTGTTTACGCGGCACTGGAATACAGCCAAAGGCCTGCTGTTCTTTGCCGGATATCAACTTCTAGAACAGAAACATTTACAGATTTTCAAAGCAATTTTTGTTTGTATATTGGAGGTGGCTAGTATATTCTTTGTTAAATAAAGGATATCGCCCATCTACAGGCATAGCAAGCGAACTGTAATGATTGTCGATAATATAATATTTATTAAGCAATCAATAGAGTAAAAATTCATTATAGTTTACAATAAGTTTGGCTAAAATCTCAGGAATGTAATTTTTCGGCATAAAACTTTTAGTATATTTGAACCTAAATCAGCTTAGCATCAGATTGTGCTATTAATCGCTATCAATCATCGCGAAATCAGCCGTTATCATACCTTTGGTGTTATTAGAATTTCCGTGTTGAGTTTCCTTATATGCAATTCATCAAAGAAATTTCAGAGATACATGAATGAATTTTTAGTTCAAAATATATTAAATTAATTGATAAAAGTGCAATTAAACAGCAACAGAAACATTGCGGACATTAAAAGGAAAAAAATCTACCCGAACATCCTATTTAAGGACGATGCAGTTTCCAATAGGAAGTGGAAAAGACATTAATCCGCACATTTAATGCAGCCGCTAAAATTTGCCGTTACCAGAAATCAAAGAGAAATCGCCGTTAATGTCGGCATCAAATAATTTTTACCAATATACATGCGCAAGTTGTTCATGAACTTACGTGTGCCACACGGTTAATTATTCTAATGAGAAAATATTATCAATTAAACGCCTATTGCAAATCAAATGGTAATTACACGTCAATATTAGCGCAACCCATCGTTGAAACATGACACGTATATAATAACTACGTGAAATTTAAAACACTAACTAAGTGCAATAACGAAAGGACCCAGCCATGTACAAAGCTTTATAGATTAACAAGTTGATGCCAGATTTATGCAAACAGAAGAACCATGTTCAGGCATTTAGATTGGACAGGAGTTGACGCACGCAATAGATTGGTCTTCTTTATTTCACACTATCTCCACGTTTACATTGTTCGTCCTTGTTTTGCCTTACAATTTATATATACTACAGTGTTCATTTTTAGATATTCGAGAGGAAGACGAGAAAGAAGCGTTTCTCATATTTGATAACATTTACTTTTCTGTACATGGAAAAGGTAATATGACTAAATATATAACAGAAACAGGTCGTGTACTAAATCATTATTTATAAAAATTAAATATATCCTTTAATTCCAATTTCAGCATTGTAACGGAATGTTTATAATTTCTACCATAATTTTTTTTTAATTTTTAGAACAAACGGAAAGGGATAAGATATACGGCCGCACAGGATTTTGTATATTACGATGTCACATTATAAATTTCACAGGTAGAGTAATTCGTTTCTCTTCTTAAATCGAAAATGTATTCAGCCTAAAAGCATGCTTATTGAGGTTTAATCCATTTTATTATTTGAAGTCGGATTTTATATGAAGATATAAAGAATTGTCACACAACGACGAAGTAAGATTAACTAATTCAGAAATAAAGATCATGTAATATTTTCATGAGTATCAATGAAATACAGAAATTTAATTTGTGCTAAAATACAAAGAAAGATGAAAATCTGTCGAGAAATCCATTTCATACGCAATTATTTCTGCGTGGAGAAATTCAAAAATGCAACGGTGTAAATTTTAACTAATTTGAAAACAGCATACGTTGACTCCTAACGTATTACATTACAGTCAAAATTCAACACCACAAACTGGCGGTAGATATAATATTAGTCTTAAATACAGCACTAATTCAAAAGTCAAAAAATTGATTTATCATTAAAGGACACAAACATATGATTTTATAGAAATATATTGTGTTAGTCGTCAAAGCAGTGGAAAGAAGTAAAATTCTGAAGATAAAATCAAAACATGCATTTCAGACATTAATAAAATGCAATGTATGTAAAAAATAATCAAAATTTAAACTATTTATGGTTTATACAGCGCATAAATGGAAAAAATACTCAACTGAGCAAATTTTGTAAATTTTTCTTCCTTAAATAATATCAATTATATGATCAATATCAATGTAAACGGCAATATGCACATATTGTATAACTTTATGCAATCAACGTTAAACGCTTAATTGCCTTGTCTGTAAAAATATATGAAATTCCAGCAGAAGAACTTTAAATTTGTATCGTGACATTAAAATCTAATACGTTTCTTATAAAATAATTTGAAATATTATTGCTACAAAACTATTTTTGCACACATTTTACGTTACAAAATCTAATCAATTTGATTCTTATCTTATTTCTATGCTTCAAATATCGATTAACTGTTAAATTTAAAATTTTTGCACATTTTGAAGAAATCTATGTCTTTTTGAATTATATTGTGGCTTTTCTATTTATCATAAAATGCTTTTAGATTATTTGTGTTGAGGCAGAATTATTTTGGGCTTCATAAGTAAATTAAAATATTTCCAAATCTTTCACTGAAAGAATTCTATTTAACATCTTACTCAAGCATCTAATTGTGATGTAATATATATAATTATGTATACTTTATAATGTCCAGTACCTTTAATATTACACAATATATCTATAATTGAGAAGAAAAGACACATTAATAACAAAGTTGATAATGGCCATTTATTTCGTGAATACTAATCATCGCTTTACAATAATACATATATATACATTTTGGGTTTACAATTGATTATGCTAGTGATAACAAATCTGATTCGCTGTTACTTCTGTTTATTGTTTTAGCTGGTTGGTAAGTGTTTATGCGTTTGTGTTTGTGTGTGTTCGTGTTTACATGTAATGGTCATCCTCGCAGTATTGCAAAGTGATGTCTGAGATCTGACTATTATTGTTTTGATGGCTTGAGAATTAACCATTAGTGCGCATTGTTCACTATTACATAAACGAGTACTATTTTTTCCAGTGCAGTTCATCATTTCACATTGTTGCGCAAATTCGTATTTATCACATAGTACCAGCGTCAGTGTGGATTGATGTGTTGAACGCTCATATTGTTTGGAAACTTCTGTCACCGTATGCGCCTCTGTTATTTCAACTTCAGTTTTTTGCTAGTCTGATTGTAAGTTTTTTGATTCTAGTCGAGGGCCTGTTTGGTCTTGACTGACTTCTAGTAGATTGTTGTTGAATTTTGTTATTCTTGTTGATGAATCTTTTGAATATTAAGGTCAGGTGCTTGTTGTTTTATATAAAGTGCTTCATAAATAAATAATAATTTTTCTGATTTTGCTTTATGTAGAATAATGAAATTGGTCGATTTGACAGGGTGCCCCGTTTGCCAATATAGGATCGGAAAAGCTGATTTTATTGACGGTGCCAGGCCTTTGTTAATCAATTTCTGTGGCAAATATTGCTGGATTCTGCGTATCAATTGCTTCTTCGTACGTCCGATATATGTGCAACGGCACATACATGAGAAATTGTAGACTATGAATGATTTGGAGCGAATTCGCAATTGATTCGCAATTTGATTCTCTGTGTACTAAATGTCGTATTAAATTTAACACTGGGAAAGGCAGCGAAATCATCCCAATACAAAAAATTGACGAACTCAGAATACTACATTCAGACAAATCCATACGACTTGCCACACCCGACAAAGGATCAGGAATTGTTATATTTAAAGCCGACGCTTATAGTAAAGGATATCATAAATGATCAATCTAAATTTAAGCAACACATCAAACAAAAAGATGATTCCACAAATAGCGAATCAAGAATTAATGCAATTTTGAAGATGGAAAAGCACGTTTTAACATCGTTGGCTGATTCCGATATTAGATCAAGATTCAAAGAGTACATCCAAAGAGCAAAACCCGTCGAAACAAACACCGCAAGATTGTAAGGCAAACCTAAATATTATTAAGCCGTCAAAGTCTCAGGAGCTTCCTCGATGTGGCCTATTATGCCAATGATCAAAATCACACAACATAAATCAGCAAGTTTTTCTGCATACTTCATATTACAGGACATCATAAGAAAACATTATCAAGGACTCCTTCTAACTAGCATATATATAAATATATATATATATATATATATATATATATATCGTTATATATATGGATATATCTTATTTTGCACGTTCAATCAAAAGATAAATATTTTTTAGATATTGTTTTGTGTAGAAGAAAAAACTTATGACTGACATCATGAACTCTGTGTTGTAAATGTTTACAAATCTCTGAGATTGGTACTGGAGCAGTCAACAATTGTAATAACTTTTGCAGGAAAATATTGAATTATTCTTATCTATTTGAACCCCATTTTGGTCTGCCGAAAATATCAGTGGTGCAGGTACATCTAGATCTATATGCGGTCAAAATTGGGGACGTCACAAAATGACTGTTTTTTTATTATTCCGCATATCCATTTTAAAAATATTATAATATCAACTACGTGTTATTTTTATTTCTTCATGTTCTGTTTGTGTGTGCCAGTGCCACACTGTGCAGGTGCGAGTTTCATACATATTGTGTTACTATGTGGCATAATATTTCTGATATTTACCATACTGAGAGGATTGGGCTTTGAACGGATAAATGCAATATTAGATGTTGCATGTACAATTTTTGCCGCATATTGTAATTTTAGCATAGCATTTATCATTAATTCAATTGTGTCCCACAAGCAAAACCGTTGGGTTTGCAGATAATAGCTCTAATATATCATAATTTTAAGTAATTCAATCCACAACAATAGTGATGCCGATTGCATACGTGGTTTTTCATAAGTGTAAGTCCAATCCAAGTAAGAGTACATTTACGCAGGTCATTTGGATATTCGGGCTACCTAGACACAATCAATCAATAAAGAAATTCAATTAATCTGTATAAGAATTAAGCGAAAATTATTATTTTGTTAAATTATATGGAGATTTAAATATAAATATCAAAAGCGTAGATTTTCTTTAAGTATAAGTTTGAAATTGCTTTGTGCAACACCTAGAATTTCGTTAAATTTCCTTCTATCCCTGATTCAAATATATGCTAAAATATAAATTGCAAGATTTTCCAGAGACCTATTAATCAATTAATGCGCTTAAAGTTGTGTAATGTTATTATATTATTGCATTTTTTACGTCAAATATATATGCCACGGCACGTATATAAAATATGTATTTTAAGCCGGATTTGTAGACAAATGAAATTTTATTTGTGGCAACCTACCTCATAATACTGTGTATGCTGCTATTGATATTAATTTTTGCACTAAGGAAATTCGCCTTAGAATATCAATTAAACTTCAGCGTAATTTTTGGTGCTAGTACGTCACATTCAAAGGGCATGGTTAGAAATACGTTGCCATAGTTATTCTCTGTGGTATTGTAACACGTGGCTCCGCGTTAGAACCCAACGATGTTAAATTTTAACAAATATAGTTCTCTTTAAGGTCAAATAGTCTACCTCAGTTTTTGGACAATATTTATCTTAACTGTGATTTTAACAACAATCTCTGTTATTTTCAAGCAGTTTTAAATGAGATTTCTTGAACTGCATATTTAATTGTAATTAATAGGGTTTTGTTTAATAAATATAGACACCCGCGCGCAATACGCAGTAACATGCTTTGGATTTTTATACCTCTGTATGAAAACACTGGATTTATTGACTTTACGTGCATTAACCACATTTTACACAATTACTAACAGTTCAGTCATGATTATAATCATCCTTTTTTAGACGTTTCTCAATCTTTTATCCGAAACTGTATAGTTCAATGTATTTACATTATTTGAACGTTCAAAACCTAGCAAACTGTGGAATAATTATTTGTGATGTTTATTAAGACTCTTTTTACGATTTTTATGCATCAATTATCAGTATCAATATTTTTTGTGTTTCTTATGATCAATTATCTGTGACTTTAAACTAAATTGCTAATCAGTCTGGATTTATATCATCGTAACTTTTCAACCATTTACATGTGTTCATCACGATTCAGCCGATTGTATTTCTTGTGATTACTTGTGTATAAGACATTTAATCTTGTTGACCATATATTATTTTTTTATCGTCTAGAGCCCGGTCTATTTAGATTAACTGTGAAGTGATTCATGCATTGCAACATAACATTTAATAAACGTCTGATAACATGTGTGTGTCTTCTTACTTAACCCTTCCGAAAGAGCTCAGGGTCTGATCATGGAACGGATTGTGATAACAGTCACCATGAGGATATAGGAAAAGGAAATTTTTACTAAATATACAGCTACCCCGTGAAACCTGTTACAATAACTGCAAAACGTGAATTTATGTTGACATATATGTACTTGTCCAACCTTGTCGTAAATAGCAAAAATTTTATTATGTAGCCCGGCTATTTATCAAACTTTTGGTCAAAGAATGTCTACCTGCTGATTATATATATTATTCAATTGGCAAAAATCTGATTTTTTGTGGAAAAGATTGAAAAGAACATGAGGACAGAGGGTGGGCACTTTCTTAATTTTTATTATTTTATTATTTATTTTTATTTGCATAACAAACATGCACGGCTTCTGGGCATGAACTTTGATGCAAACTATCCACCGTTTTATTGATATTGCTTACTAGAGATTCAAAGTATTTAGGCAATACAATAAAACAATAATTGATTGCGCGGGTGGTAACAATTCTTTAAATCAAGTTTGCGAGCTTGAAGTAAACACCAATCCCATTGTATTTAACCAGTCGTCAAACAACATAACAAAAATACCGCCAGGCGCAACGCACTGACGCGTTACGACCTTCCACGATCATCATCAGAGTACAAAGGAAAACTGACTATTGAGGATCAAACCACATTGAATATATATAGAAATCAAATTTAGATATGCGACTCTCACCTCTAGCAGTCTCACATACATTGAACTTGACTGGAAATGTCGGCTACACAATTTCTATGCAGTAACGAACATTAACTGTTTGCAGCTTTATACATATACACATATAAGCAATACAATAAAACAATAATTGATTGCGCGGGTGGTGGTAACAATTCTTTAAATCAAGTTTGCGAGCTTGAAGTAAACACCAATCCCATTGTATTTAACCAGCCGTCGAACAACATAACAAAACTAGCGCCAGCTGCAACGCACTGACGCGTTTCGACCTTCCATGATCATCATCAGGGTACGACGGCAAACTGACTAGCGAGGATCAAACCGCATTGAATATATACGGAAATCAAATTTAGATATGCGGCTCTCACTTCTGGCAGTCTCGCACGCATTGAACTTGACTGGACATGTCGGCTGCACAATTTCTATGCAGTCACGAACATTAACTGTTTGCAGCTTTCGCCACATATACATATATAGGCAATACAATTTAAACAATAATTGATTGCGCGGGTGGTGGTAGCAATTCTTTAAATCAAGTTTGCGAGCTTGAAGTAAACACCAATCCCATTGTATTTAACCAGTCGTCGAACAACATAACAAAACACCGCCAGCTGCAACGCACTGACGCGTTTCTAATTCCATAATCATCATCGGAGTACGACGGCAAACTGACTATCGAGGATCAAACCGCATTGAATATATATGGAAATCAAATTTAGGCATGCGTCTCTCTCCTCTAGCAGTCTCGCATACATTGAACTTGACTGGAAATGTCGGCTGCACAATTTCTATGCAGTCACGAACATTAACTGTTTGCAGCTTTCGCCACATATACACATATAAGCAATACAATAAAACAACAATTGATTGCGCGGCTGGTGGTAACAATTCTTTAAATTATTGTTTTATTGTATTGCTTATATGTGTATATGTGGCGGAAGCTGAAAACACTTTATGTTCGTGATTGTATATAAATTGTGCAGCCGACATTTTTAGTCAAGTTCAATGTATGCAAGACTGCTAGATTTGAGAGCCGCATACCTTAATTTGATTTCCATATATATTCAATGCGGTTTGATACTCGATATTCAGTTTGCCGTCGTACTCTGATGATGATCATGGAAGGTCGAAACGCGTCAGTGCTTTGCGGCTGGCGGTTGTTTTGTTATGTTGTTCGACGACTGGTTAAAAACAATGGGATTGGTGTTTACTTCAACCTCGCAAACTTGATTTAAAGAATTGAAAGTATTTGTCGAAAATAGTACGCATTCCATTATCGTTTAAATAAAAAAGAGCTAGTAATTGTGTTTGCAATGGAAATTCATTCTCCAAAATTTCAAAGATGGTTTAACAGATGACGCTCTACCTGATCGCAATGACTTTGTTAATGGCGAATCTAGTCTTCGAAACAGTCAAATCAGAGTACAATGCATATACCCAGGACAATTCGTCATACTTGGGATCTTGGACTTTTAATATTTCCACAACAGAGTTACCTGATTTACGCATATATTTTCAAAAAATTGTTATATTTACTAAATAAATTATATTAAATCTAAATAATATACATGATTGCATGAGCACGACTTCTACTAAATTCTCATTTCAACACGCTTAAATAATGATTGCGCGAAATGGATTGGCGTAAAACGGAACGATTATCAAACAATTTAATATTTCATACCCTAGAAAAATAATTACCTTTTCTCAATTTAATGCGAAATTAAATATTCTGGTCTCATATTTTATGTACGTGCCTTGGCATACATATTTCACTCACAAAATGCAATAAATTAATAACATTACACAACTTTTAGTGCATTAATTGATTAGTAGGTCTCAGGCAAATCTTGAAATTTATTTTTTAGCATATATTTGAATAGGTGATATAAGGAAATTTAACGAAATTCTTGGTGTCGCACACAGCAATTGCAGATTCATATTTAAACAAAATCTACGCTTTTGATATTTATATATAAATCTCCATATAATCTAACAAAATAATAATGTTCGCTTAATTCTTATACTAATTAATTGAATCTATTTATGGATTGATTGTGTCTAGGTAGCCCGATTATCCAAATGGCCTGTGTAAATGTGCACATAATTGGATTGGACTTACACTAAAGAAAAACCACGTATGCAGTCGGTATCACTATTATTGTGGCAAGAATTACTTAAAATTATGACATATTAGAGCTGTTATCTGCAAACCCAACGGTTTTTGTTGTGGCACACAATACAATTCGTGATATATGCTATGCCATAAGCACAATATGCGGCAAAAATTGTACATGCAATATCTAATTTTGCATACATCCGTTCAAAGCCCTATCCCTTCAGTAAAGTAAAAATCAGAAATCTTATGCAACATAGTAACACAATACGTATGAAACTCGCACGTGCGCAGTCATTGTGGCTCTGGCACACACAAAAAGAACATGTAGAAATAAAAAAACACGTAGTTTGTATTACAATATTTCTAAAAAGCATATACGGAATAATAATCACTACAGTCATTCTGTGACGTCCCCAATATTGACCGCATACAGATCTAAATGTACCTGCATCCCTGATATCTTCGGGAGACCAAAATTGAGGTTCAAATAGATAAGAATAATTCAACATATTCCTGCAGAAATTATTATAATTGTTGACTGCTCCAGTACCAATCTCAGAGATTTGTAAACATTTACAACACACTGTTCATGATGTCAGTGATAATTTTTTTCTTCTACACAAACCAATGTCTAAAATATATTTATATTTTGAACTTAACTGACGCGTCCCAAAATCCGATCCGCATATTAATTGTGCACACATTTAAAATGAAGAAGATGGCATGTCTTATGGCATTACGAAAAAGTAGACAAAATAAGGTCATTTCAAAATAAGAATAGTTCACCTGAGATTAGTTACAATAAATGTTCAGTTACGTTAATATAATCTAAAATATCACAAACGAATCCAGAATACAGTTGTAGATATAAATTAAAAATTTTTTTTTTGAATGTTGTTACATAAATATCGTTATTCTTTCTCAAATTAAAGAGCTGATGAGGTTTTTATGCGCATTGTTCACTGTTACATGTACGAGTGCTATTTTTTCCAGTGCAGTTGATGGATTCACCTTACCAAATACCAATTCCTAATTCTCTCCAAATCATTCATAGTCTACAAATTCTCATTTATGTGCCGTAGCATATATATCGGACGTACGAAGAAGCAATTGATAAGCAGAATCCAACGACATTTGCCACAGAAATTGATTACCATAGGCCTGGCACCGTCAGGAAAATCAGCTATTTCCGATCCTATATTGGCAACGGAGCACCCTGTCAAATCGACCAATTTTATTATTCTATATAAAGCAAAATCAGAAAAATTATTATTTATTTATGAAGCACTTTATATAAAACAACAAGCACATGACCTTAATATTCAAAAGATTCATCAACATGATATTCTAATCGACTGACCAAGAATAACAAAATTCAACAACAATCTACTAGTATCCAGTCAAGGCCAAACAGGCATTCGACTAGAATCAGCAAACATACAATCGAATTGGCAACAAACTGAAGTTGAAATAACAGAGGCGCATGCGGTGACAGAAGTTTCCAAACAATATTAGCGTTCAAAATTTCAATCCACACTGGTGCTGTTACTATGTAAAAAATACGAATTTGCGCAACAAGGTGAAACGATCAACTGCACTGGAAAAAATAGCACTCGTTCATGTAACAGTGAATATTGAGCACAAATGGTTAATTCTTAAGCCATCAAAACAATAATGATCAGATCTCAGACATCACTTGGCAATACTGCGAGGATGACCATTACATGCAAACACGCACACACACAAACACAAACGCATACACAATTACCAACCAGCTAAAACAAGTAACAGAAGTAAAAGCGAGTCAGATTTGTTATCACTAGCATAATCAATTGTAAACCCAAAATGTATATATATGTATGATTGTAAAGCGATGATTAGTATTCACGAAATAAATGGCCTTTATCCACTTTGTTATTAATGTGTTTTTTCTTCACAATTAGACATATATTGTGTCATATTAAAAGGCATGGAAATTATAAACAATATATATATATAAATATCTATTACATCACTATTAGATGCTTGAGTAATATGATAAATAGAATTCTTTCAGTAAAAGATTTGGAAATATTTTAATTTACTTATGAAGTCCAAAATAATTCTGCCCGAATACAAATCATCCAAAATCATTTTTTGATAAATAGAAAAGCCACAATATAATTCAAAAAGACATAGATTTCTTCAAAATGTGCAAAAATTTTAAATTTAACAGTTAATCGATATTTGAAGCACAGAAACACGATAAGAATCAAATTGGTTAGATTTTGTAACGTAAAATGTATGCAAAAATAGTTTTGCAGCAATAATATTTCAAATTATTGTATAAGAAACGCATTAGATTTTAATGTCACGATACAAATATATAGTTCTTCTGCTGGAATTTCATATATTTTTACAAACATGTTTAATGCACTTCTTTAGAAAAGGCAATTATCGCTTAACGTTGACTGCATAAAGTTATACAATATGTGCATATTGCCGTTTACATTGATATTGATCATTTAATTGTTATCATTTACGGTAGAAAATTTACAAAATGTGCTCATTTGAGTATTTTTTCCATTTATGCGCTGTATAAACTATAAATAGTTTAAATGTTGAATATTTTTTACATACATTGCATTTTATTAATGTCTGAAATGCATGATTTGATTTTATCTTCTGAATTTAAGTTCTTTCCACTGCTTTGACGACTAACACAATATATTTCTATAAAATCATAATTTTGTGTCCTTAAATGATAAATCAATTTTTTGACTTTTGAATTAGTGCTGTATTTAAGACTAATATTATATCTACCGCCAGTTTGTGGTGTTGAATTTTGACTGTAATGTAATACGTTAGGAGTCAACGTATGCTGTTTTCAATTTAGTTAAACTTTACACCTTTGCATTTTTGAATTTTTCTACGCAGAAATAATTGCGTATGAAATGGATTTCTCGACAGATTCTCATCTTTCTTTTTATTTTAGCACAAAGTATATTTCTGTATTTCATTGATACTCATGAAAATATTACATGATCTTTATTTCTGGATTAGTTAATCTTACTTCGTCGTTGCGTGACAATACTTTATATCTTCATATAAAATCCGACTTCAAATAATAAAATGGATTAAGCCTCAATAAACATGCTTTTAGGCTGAATGCATTTCCGATTTAAGAAGAGAAACGAATTACTCTACCTGTGAAATTTATAATGTGACATCGTAATATACAAAATCCTGTGCGGCTGTATATCTTATCCCTTTCCGTTTGTCCTAAAAATTAAAAAAAATTATGGTAGAAATTATAGATATTCAGTTACAATGCTGAAATTGGAATTAAAGGATATATTTAATTTTTATAAACAATGATTTAGTACACGACCTGTTTCTGTTATATATTTAGTCATATTACCTTTTCCATGTACAGAAAAGTAAATGTTATCAAATATGAGAAACGCTTCTTTCTCGTCTTCCTCTCGAATATCTAAAAATGAACACTGTAGTATATATAAATTGTAAGGCAAAACAAGGACGAACAATGTAAACGTGGAGATAGTGTGAAATAAAGAAAACCAATCTATTGCGTGCGTCAACTCCTGTCCAATCTAAATGCCTGAACATGGTTCTTCTGCTTGCATTAATCTGGCAGCAACTTGTTAATCTATAAAGCTTTGTACATGGCTGGGTCCTTTCGTTATTGCACTTGGTTAGTGTTTTAAATTTCACGTTGTTATTATATACGTCTGATGTTTCAACGATGGGTTGCGCGAATATTGACGTGTAATTACCATTTGATTTGCAACAGGCGTTTAATTGACAATATTTTCTCATTAGAATAATTAACCGTGTGGCACACGTGAGTTGATGAACAACTTGCGCATGTATATTGGCAAAAATTATTTGATGCCGACATTAACGGCGATTTCTCTTTGATTTCTGGTAACGGCAAATTTTTGCGGCTGCATTAAATGTGCGGATTAATGTCTTTTCAACTTCCTATTGGAAACTGCATCGTCCTTAAATAGGATGTTCGGGTAGATTTTTTTCCTTTTAATGTTCGCAATGTTTCTGTTGCTGTTTAATTGCACGTTTATTAATTAAATTAATATATTTTGAACTAAAAATTCATTCATGTATCTCTGAAATTTCTTTGATGAATTGCATATATGACAACTCAACACGGAAATTCTAATAACACCAAAGGTATGATAAAGGCTGATTTCGCGATGATTAATAGCGATTAATAGCACAATCTGACTAGTAAATTCAGCGTTCGTATCGATATTCAATCACCAACAAGTGAGGGTGGATTGATCACATCAAAAACCTGCGGGATTTTCGGAGTAAAGATGTTATTGGCACCGTCCTTTCTTCTTTGTGCGTTTTGGGCCTGATCTTCATTTTTGAGTGAAATTCTAATAGGCTACCTTGTAAATTCACTCTCTGTAACATCTTTTATCGTTTTCAAAAATTTCTAGTTTTATGTTGATATATTGAGTGATTTATACACCATATATAAGGTCTGGTCACGGGTTGAATACTATTTATACTGAGCGAATAGTTTGCTTTCTGTAGATTGATATGTATAAATTATATTGCAGACAATGTGATTATGGACTTGGATGCTCCTCGCAGTTTTATGGTGGCAGAAAATCGTGGAAATAACTTCTGACAGCAGGGACGAATTTACTTATATAAATATTTTAAATTGTTTCTGGCAATCTGCCTTTTATAATAATCAATATAGGTCATAATTTATTAACTCCTGCTTTAAGTTCCACTTGACTATTCATTACCGTAGCAGATAAACCTAAAAAAATTGACACTTGAGATTTGATATATTTTATCAAAAGTATGATATCACTATATTTTGGAAGAATTGAATGATTAAACTGCAATAAACAAACCAAACAATTAATGAATTAATCACTAAAAATTAAGCTTCCAATTTTCATTAGAGAAAAGCTTAAATATTAAATATGATCAACCACAAAATTGGTTCTGTAAAAACTGCAGGAATATATTGTACGGCATGCAGTGACGGCTAGCCAGAAGAATAGATTTGAGATTTGTAGACGCTACACAAACAAAGCAGATAATCATAGTATAGATTATTCCCATGATTGATTAATAAATGAAACGTTGTGGACAATATAGACGAAATTATTTGCAGCACAAAATTAATTTATGACAAAAATCGAATATTGCACAAATTCAAATTACTTGTCATCCGATACCCTTTAATTCGAGGATTATTTTGATCACAAACAATATTTATCAATTGAATATTCCAAAGAGTAATTTCCGTTTGTAATTCGGAAAATACACCGATCAAATTCAAGGTTGATAATGTAATAAAATAATGAAAAATATCGCCAGAATAAATGAGACTTGCAGATCTTATTAAAAAAATGCCGATTCGCAAAACGACTGTGCTTCATGTATTTGAATGTGTGAGGTCGTCAACTTTAAAATAAATTGATTCAAGATGCAACGAATTAATTAATATTATAATTTATAAGTGACAGAATAATTGATTTATTCCTAACTTGTGATGTTGAATACAGCAGCCTCCAATCTGCGTAATTCTGTTTAATATTTTGCTATGTGTGTTATCAACCAATGAGTGATCCTGCGGTCGATATAGAAAAGAAGTCAAATGAATGGAGATAAGTAAACCGTTACGGAAACCCAAGAGAGACTATTCATAAGCTTGCTGGAGCAATAGAAAGTACTTTCTAATATTAGAAAATAGTCCCGTACATATCCGAGATAATTGAATGACACTTATATACGTTTGGGGAAAGAAAAAACTATAAATTTATTGGTCCATATAATTCATTTTTCTTTTGAGCGCAAAAATATATAATGTCTTCTCTGAATGCTACCATTGGCAAATAATTTTGTTGCTTGTAAACAACGTTGTTATGAAACTATATGGAACAATTGTCTAAAAAACATTATTTTGAGCAATGACAAGAATTAAATGAAGCTGTACACAAACTAAATGCGACATACGTTAGTATACCTTTTAAAGTGTCACAATATCTAAAATGTTTTATCGACTAATGTCTCACTGAGGTTTGTTCATATAAGAAAACAAATGATAGGAAGCACGATATGCATAGTCAGCGAAAATAACTGATTAATTGAAACGAGACTCATTCACAAATTTGTCTAAACCAGTATGTAACTAGTCGTCGGACAACATAACGAATCGTATTAACGCGTTTCGACCTTCAATGGTCACCATCAAAGTACGGGAAAAAAACTGGCTAGCGAGGATCAAACCGTGTTGCATATATTTGGAAATCAAAAGAAGATATATGCCTCTGACCTCTTATAGTCCCGCATAATTCGCACTTGACCTGATATGTCGGCTGCAAATTTTTTATGCTGTCACCAACATAAGCTGCTTGTAGCTTTCGGCACCAACAACTACATGGTCAATACAATTAAAAAATAATTGATTGCGTGGGTGCTGGTAACAAATCTTCAAATAAAGTTTGCCAGCTTGAAATAATCACTATTCCCATTGTATTTAACTAGTCATCCAACAACATAACGAAACAACCGCCATTCGCGTTTTCAACTTGACAGCAAACTGGCAAGCGAGGATCAAACGGCATTGTATATATATATTGAAATCAAAATTAGATATGCGGCTCTCACATCTAATTGTCTCGCACTTGACTAGAAATGTCGGCTGCACAATTTATATGCAGTCACGAACATTAGCTGTTTGTAGCTTTCGCCACTCGTTAGCGAGGATGAAACCGCATTGCAAATTTATATGAAAAGCAAAATTAGATATACGGCTCTCTGCTCTGTGTAATGTACTTGCTACAAAAAGACCCAATTTTGTAATTAAGCAAGGATGTTTAATAAATTAAGTATGTATAACATTATTGAACTCTGTACGAAACACAATTTCACAGTGATATTTCGTACATAATGTTATAAAAATCAAATCAATTAATTTCGAATAAACACATATGCAACAAAATAAAATCATGCTGGAAATATGTAGGCTGTCACTCATAAACACACACGCAAACGCACAATTCTATGACAATATTATAATCAAAACATGCATGGATTGTCTTGATAATTTAGCTGATGTCTATTTTTTATTTAAAAAATAAGGACGTCAGTATTCAACATCAAAAAGAGTGTTACGTTTATTAACGAATTCTGTATAAAAAATCTAATCTCGTTAATTCAAAATGTGGATAGCCATATATCTTTGGCGAGAAATCACATGAAAATGTATTATCTATGCGATCTGTTAAAATTCAATAATGACGATAAATTCCTGATAATCAATGCCATCCACAGAGAAAATAATATTCTAGCCATCGCTTTATTTGAAAAATATAATTTCTCTGAGAATTTTCCAAATTCCTTTTAAATGCCGATCGATAAGAACCGAAAAAAATCAATAGCAAAGAAGGCTGCATGGAAGTGTATTCATGAAAAACATTCACTAGCAATTTTTTTAGAATAGAATAGAATAGAATATCTATATTTGGATTCAAACCACACATGTTCCATCAAATAATAAAATTGGAAAATGTACAATATAAAAAAAAGTTATCACATCACATAAAAAATGTGCAATTAGTCTCATGTAGATAAGTAAATCTCACTAGTTGTACTGTACAATATATCAATATCAGAAAGTTCGGCTGTAAGGAATAATAGATTCATCATCAAAATAGGAAAAATTAAGGTATAATTCGAGTGTAACATTATGCAAAAAAATGAGAACCATGACTAGCAATTGATTGTATGTATTATTGACTTACATGATGATATAATGCATAAAATTTGAATTTTACTAATACAAAACTTGGAAATAAAAATCTCAAAAAATTCTGTTTCCGATAACAATTATCCTTGTATTTTATTTAACCATGAGAAAGTATTATCAAAATCAAAATAAAAAATATCAGCAGGATTGTAGACTTGTTCTAGTTCAGTAGATATAAATTTAAAAGGCAATTTAGATGGAGGCGTTTCTCTAGGCCCTTTTGGCAATTGGGTATAAATTATGTAGATTTTCGCAAAAGAGAATAACTTGCTCGCAACATTCCTAACCAAAGGAGGAGATGTTGCCAAATGTCCAGATCTAGTTCCAACTTCATGACTCTTTCTAATCGGATTCATATAGGCACCAGTCCACTGGTTCATTTGGAAAACTTTTATGCAATAGCACATCCTCCGGAACCGTAAAGTTTGCAGTGGTACAAACTAATCTAAAGGCGAATATAGTGCAAGAGATAGGAATAGTTAGTTTCACAACTTTTCTTTGTACAGCTTCTATCTTATTGGACCATACCTTTTTTAATGGATTCCAAGTGTCGACAGCATATTATACTATCGGTCTAATCCATATTATATACATTTTAAGTTTTATGTCATTCGATAAGATATTTCGATTTATTAGTGCCCATCTTTTCTTGGCACTGCCTACTATACTTTCAATATGTCTCTCAGCAGAAGCTGTACATTGAATAATTATGCCTAAATCCTTTATTTCTTGCATAAGTTTAATCTCAAACACATCATTAATCACAGCATCATGAAAATAAACATAATGAAAGTTTGTTCTGTTACCTATTTTTAAAGCTCTCGTCTTTTATTGTTTATTCTCAGCCCTAGTGTAATCAAATATCTACTCAAATCATACAAATCTAACGTCACATTATTTTTGGAGAATTCGACATTTTTTGGATCAATTGGAAAGATTATTTTTAAATCATCAGCGAATTTGCAAACTCGACCGTTAAGGATCTTAGTTTCCAAATGTGCAAATACGATTTTAAATAAAATTGGCCCCAAACTTGATCTCTGTGGAATTCCACTTGTTACTCGTTTCGATTTTGATATCAAATCGTTTACTTGAATACTCATTCTTCGATTATATAAATAGTATTTAAGTAATCTAAAAATATTCGGATCAATATCCAATGAACTCATCGCATTCAAATAGCATCAAAAGATATAGAGTCAAAAGCTTTTGAGATATCTATAAATACAATTAATGCATCTAACTTATTCTCATCTAATGTTATTACATTTTTCCACATAGAAGGCGTATTAGTAGTTGTCGATCTATCTTTCGTAAAGCCAATTTGAACTAAATCAAAATCAGCCGGCAACATACGTTTTAAATGATCTAGTATCAATCGTTCTATTATCTTCAAAAACGAAGGGATAATATAGATTAATCTATAATCACTGGCGCACGTTGGCTTACTTACTTTTGGCAACGGCTTAACTACTATCGTTAGTATATCGATTGGTAATTTCCCATTCTTCGAAATTCTATTTATAAATTTGCCGAGCGCATTCATATAAGTTAAGGGTAATTTAAGCAGATTATCAATCGAAATACCATGGTGATCTCTTTGTTTTTTATTTGATTTTTAACATTTATTTTAGCAATTCATTACTGTAAATAAAATTCCTGGTTCCTGGTCTTGCAAAGGAACAGGTAGTTCCATGAAATTTCTCTCATTCTATGGATTTCATATCAAATTGCCAAATACTTCATCCAATTCACAAAGAAATTCATATTCAGTTTTATCCACAGGTTATATAAGCTATAATTTTTCCTTATATTTACTGTAATCTGTGAGAAGTTTGTATCCTAGCCTAAGATTACTCATCCTTTTGGCCAAAATAATTCGTTCTGATCTTTGACGGATTACCAACAGGGATGAATTAATATCTTTATCAATCAAATCTAACCTCGTTTGTTTAATAATATTGATAAGACTACACTTTATTATATTATCTCTTTTAATTCTTAAATTACATAATTTCCTATTGATTCGCTTCGTTATAATATCCGTAAACGTAGATGCCTCAAATAAAACAGATAAAAACGATGAAACAGAAGAAACAAATTCGTCAGTGTTCAAGATATAAAAACTTTTATAATCAATCAGTATGCTTTAGTGTCTAAAAAGATTCCATTTGATTCTGGAACATTGCACGTGTTCATTTTCAAAATTAAGTTTTTGGGTTTTGCTACAAAAGATGTTCCATTGTAAAATAATTTGTTTTGTGCTCCAATCCTTTGAAATAGTTAACAACATCATAACTGTGTGATTTCACTGTTTGAATTTCTAAGTATACATGACCTAAGCATTGCGAACCTCCAGTTGATTCATTTATAATCTGCTTGGATCATGACTAGAAAAAAATTTATTATATCACAGTCATGTAACTTATTAAAATCACCTACAACCACATTATTGCCATGACAGACAAAAATAGATTGAAAAGAATTGGTACATGTTTGATCATCATATAAAGTAGCATACGGCAGTCTGTAAACCGCGGTTAAGATCAGATTATCAATTTGTATAGATAAAAACTCAATGATAGCATTATCTACACTAGTATGTAAAATTTTCGCATTTAATACAGATTTACTATAAATGAGTACTCCTTTGCCTCTTTTATCCTGCGATCTGTCTTTTCTGAATAAAGAAAAGTGAGGAATATCAAATTCATGGTTTTAATATCCTTGTTAATCAAAGTTTCAGATAATATTATAAAATCAAAATCGTTACTTATTATAAAATTACTTAGCAAAAAGTTTTGTTCCTAACACTTCGAAAGTTTGCATAAAATAAAGAAAATGTAGAATACGACTTATCTAAACTATTATCGACTTTTACTGATTCAGCTTTGTTGGCTTCTTTATTGTTCGTTTCCCGTATTTTGAGGCCATACTTCTTTTCTTGAAAATTAATTGCTGCCTGTTTGTATATTTGGCTTACCTGTGGCTCATGAGCATTTTGAAATGGTGCAAATGTGGTTCCGTTTTTCGTTCAAATGATCAGTCAAGAAACTCCAAAAAATAAAAATGTTCGCTTAATTCTTATACCAATTAATTGAATATCTTTATGGATTGATTATTTATAATGAGATAAATTTTAAACGTAAATATATAATTATTTTATAACACGCATTTACAATATATTACTCATATCCGACTTCAAAATATGGTATCTTTACAAATAAATAACTGAAAAACAAAATTAAATAAGTTTGATTTAGTTCATACACAATGCTACTCAAATGTCCACTACGGTTTCTTTAGCTGAGGATCAATAGCGCTAAATACAGCAGCCATGAAAGTGAGTAATTGTGTTTAATTATTTGCCTTTAAGAACCATTGGGAATCTACCATATTTTGTATATGAAGGAAAAATTTCTAAAAATTAATTATGTATACATTGTTATTTTTTATAAGCAAAAGGATTACGTTCGAATAAAAACGTATAAAACTAAATAAAATAACGCGGAAATTTACAGGCTGAGTCATCACAAACACGCACACAAACACTCAATTATAAGACAAAATTATATTTATAGAATCCACCAATTGTTTTGATAATCAGCTGATGTTTAAATGACGTTAAAATTCGACATGTATAACAAAGAGAATGTTAGGCTGATTAACAGGAATAGGATGAGCAATATGATCTTTCTGCTTGGCAATATGGACAATCAGATACATTGATTGTATAAAATGCTTTAACCATGTCATTTACTAAAATTCAATAATGCTGAAAATTTCCTAGTAATCAACGCCATCAACAGAGAATGTGATATTCTACGCATCGATTTTTTGGTGAGTGAGAATGTCTGTGATATTTTTGTAATCGTAGAGAATTTCAATTATGGCCGTCTGACACAATCGACTAAAGTAGAAATAATGTTTTGATTAACGACGTTGCTGTTTCTTGCCAATTGATGAGAACCCGACAACAGGGACAATAAAGAAGGCCAAATTGAGGATTATAAATAAATATATAGCACTAGCAATTTGACTTAAATATGAATTTTTACTAGTCCTTAATTTTGGGTTACCTGTTGCTCAAGAGCATTTTGAAATGGACCAAACGTAGTTTGGTTTTATAATAAGCAGCACAAAGGACTGTTGAAAAAATCGCAAAAATACATTCAAGTTTCACTATCAAACGCGATGAAATTCTAAAGTATTTATAAAATTATATTATTAACTATATTGATCTAATAAGCAATGGTTAAATAATAAATTGAAAAAACCTTAAAATATAACACATCGTGAACTAGAGCGTATGTTACCAGCTGATTTTGACTTATGTCAACATGGCTTTACGAAAGGTAGATCGACAACAACTAATATGCATTCCATGTGGAAACATGCAATTACATTAGACGAGAATAAGTTAGGTGCATTAATTGTATTTATAGATATCTCAAAAGCTTTTGACTCTATATCTTTTGATGCTATTTTGCATGCGATTAATTTGTTGAATATTGATCCGAATATTTTTAGATTACTTAAATACTATCTATATAATCGACGAATGAGTATTCAAGTAAACGATTTGATATCAAAATCGAAACGAGTAACGAGTGGAGTTCCACAGGGATCAAGCTTGGGGCCAATTTTATTTAAAATTGTATTTGCAAATTTGGAAACTAAGATCCTTAACGGTCGAGTTTGCAAATTCGCTGATGATTTAAAAATAATCTTCCCAATTGATCCAAAGAATGTCGAATTCTCCAAAAATAATGTGACATTAGATTTGTATGATTTGAGTAAATATTTGATTACACTAGGGCTGAGAATAAACAATAAAAAGACGAGAGCTTTAAAAATAGGTAACAGAACAAACTTTCATTATGTTTATTTTCATGATGCTGTGATTAATGATGTGTTTGAGATTAAACTTATGCAAGAAATTAAGGATTTAGGCATAACTATTCAATGTACAGCTTCTGCTGAGAGACATATTGAAAGTATAGTAGGCAGTGCCAAGAAAAGATGGGCACTAATAAATCGAAATATCTTATCAAATGATATAAAACTTCAAATGTATATAATATGGATTAGACCGGTACTAGAATATGCTGTCGCTACTTGGAATCCATTAAAAAAGGGTTTGTCTAATAAGATAGAAGCTGTACAAAGAAAAGTTGTGAAACATATTAGTCCTATTTCTTGCACTATATACGCCTCTAGATTACAGTTTGTGTCATTGCAATCTTTGTGGTTTCGGAGGATGTGTTATTGTATAAAAGTTTTCCATTTGAACCAGTGGACTGGTGCCTATATGACTCCGATAAGAAAGAGTCATGAAGTTGGAACTAGATCTGGACATTTGGCAATATCTCCTCCTTTGGTGGGGAATGTAGCGAGCAAGTTATTCTCTTTCTCGAAAATCTACAAAATTTATAACCAATTGCCGAAGGGGCTTAGAGAAATGCCTCCATCTAAGATGTCTTTTAAAACTTTATCTACTGAACTTGAAAAAGTCTGCAATCCTGCTGATATTTTTTATTTTTTTGATTATGATAATACTTTCTCATGGTTGAATAAAAGACAAGGATAATTGTTATCGGAAACAGATTTTCTTGAGATTTTTATTTCCAAGTTTTGTATTATTATAATTGAAATGTTATGCACTATATCTTCAAATTAGTTAACATTACATACAATCAATTGCTAGTCATGGTTCTCAATTTTTGCATAATGTTACACTCGAATTATACCTTAATTGTTCCTAATTTGATGATGTATATATTATTCTTTTCAGTCGAACTTTCTGATATTGATATATTGTATTGTACAACTAGTG
>JAQBSW010008814.1:0-5000 GCA_029291075.1 Eudiplozoon nipponicum
TCATGCTGCCTTGGTTTATCCTTCTGATCACAACTGAACTAATTTGTTACTAGGTTCGCAAAACCTAATACATACTTGCATAAAATGCTAATGTTGTGCCACACCTATATTGGTTGGGTCGTTTACATGGATTCCATCAGTGTTTATTACCAGTGTATCATCCGGACGAGACTTAATTATGCCTAATTCTGCAGTAAAATTGTTCATTTGTGCACTCAGTTCTTGAATCAACGTTTCCAACCCCCCAGAAGCCATTTGTAGATTTTTCCCCCACATGCTTTATTTCTAATCAAGTATATATATATATAGTATTTTGCTTGGATAAAGCGCATCGATTAATAATCAAATTTACAAATATTGATTATTTTATGTTCACTTTAGCTCGAAGTCTGTTTCCAACATTGTGCTGACTGCCTCATCCTAATACGGGCGCTTATGCGAAGACATTCTTTTGAATTAATGCCAGCTCTTTGTAGGACCCTTGGTGCGTTCTTTGTCTCAAAGATGGCTATTGCTTCAGCTAACACGGCTAATTTTATTATTCTCTTTAAATCTGTCATTAGGAATAAAATGTGTGTAGTTTTAGAAAACGCACGAATTATAAACAAATAGAAAATCGAACATTTAAAAATTTAAAAAAAAATTTACTATGAATATTAGCTGAACATTGAATATGAGAGAAAATGAAAGTTATCTACTAGAACGGTCTCGTACGTACTTAACTCTCCTCAATAGAAGCTAAAATCACAACGCTGATAGATCGAACCGTCAAACTTTTGGCTCAGAGTCATGCAGTGCAGAACGGTATTTCCATCGTTATATCAACTTTTTATGGCCCATTACATATACACATATTAACTTAATTCAATTTATTACAGTTAAATACTGTTTGTTGCGAAGAACTAATTTATATGCAAGTATGTATTAGGCTTTAAGAACCTATTAACAAATTAGTTCAGTTGTGACCAGAAGGATAAACCAAAGGCAGCATGAACGGAAAGTATAATCTCATTCACATTCAATTTGTTCCATCGTATTTGTTGGCTGGTATTTGTGTATGTTATGGCCCATTAAATTATTATGACACAATGTGAAGCAACAATTGTCAACCGTTAGTTACAGTTTTGGTTCGTGCTTTTATTAATCTTGTAACTCAACGGTATTTGTTTAAAATGGGATTGATTACTTTTAATTTATACATTCACGCCACATATAGCCCGAACGAATATTTTAATAGAAAAAACCATTTGAAAAATGTGCGTTGTCACTATCCGGCGGACTTCTGTGATGTAGATGATTTCCGCACGGACATCTCGGCTACTTCTGTGACTGTAGTCTCAGGAGTGCCGGTGGCAAATTGAGGCACACTAGACGTTGTTCAACCGAGATGATTGTGTCCAACCTCTCCATGCAAATGCAAATCTGCTCTAGCTCACGCTGTGGCCACTCTCGGAAATGCGAGCGGAGAAGTCTGAGCTTTATATATGTCTAAACTTGTCTTCGACAAGACGGCTAAGCCGATTCTAGCCTATTGTTTAACCAATTATAAAAAAATTACAAATTAAAATTCATCGAGAGATGGTGTAGCAATGCAAGTGGAACGTCGCAATTTTACGCAACAAATTTGCACGCTCGCTTTACCATTCACACTTCTTCAGTTTGGCAATTTTTGTATGCGTATGATGCAATGCCCATCAACAAAGTTTGCCAAAACTCACGTCATAACTCGTGTTAAACCACTTTGACCTCGCATGTACTTGATGGTTGATGCCAGTGTTTTATACGTGAACTGTATCAGTCATTGTTTGCATTTTTGATTGATGTGGCTACTTTTATCTTGTGCAGTATCCTCAATTTCTTACCAAACATCCACAAACACGGTTATTTTAAGCAACATGATAATGCGTTGAAGCAATATGAAACTTTACAAGTCGAATACCCTTAATATTCTACTTTCTTTACAGAAACAATCAAAGTCAAATGCAAACTGACTTACATTTTGCAAGCATGTGTTAGGTGTTGCGAGCCTAGTAATAAATTAGTTCAGTTGTGACCAGAAGGATGAACCAAAGGCAGCACGAACGGAAGGTATAATCTCATGCGCACATTCGTTTCGTGCTTACTGGCGACTCATCAGTAGGAGCCGATATTGCGCACTTTATCCACTATATATATTTTGGTGAAGAATATGGGATAATAGGACGGTACAATCTCCTAGACGAATGAGTAAACCTGCAGTAGTGAAGCTAACATTACATAAAGTCTACGATAATGCGACTTCAACACTAACTCACACTATATAATATATATACCGAGTCTGTAAAGAATATTAACACTACGGCTATTGTGTTAGTGACCGATACCAACATTATTGTACCGAAAAGCTTCATGGTTCTAACACTATGGTTTCCGAGTTGGTACATGGTGCCAACATGATGGATATCAATTTATGCTATAGTTCACCGAAATTGAGAATTACAAAAATTTGTGAACATCTGTTACTCTAGTAAATCCATATATTCTGGCATTGAGCGATATCAGTTATCACATTTCCCGGTAAACATGAGTTCCTTTTATTCCATATATAACAGTTAAATTCTGTTTGTTGCGGAGAATTAATGTATATGTGAGTATATAGGT
This sequence comes from Eudiplozoon nipponicum, assembly GCA_029291075.1. NCBI lineage: Eukaryota > Metazoa > Platyhelminthes > Monogenea > Mazocraeidea > Diplozoidae > Eudiplozoon > Eudiplozoon nipponicum. The sequence continues at coordinate 2,641 of JAQBSW010008814.1, forward strand.
TCGCAACACCTAATACATACTTGCAATGTGTATTTGTTTTTAAATATAAAAGAGTTAATATTTTTTAGATAACATTTCCATGACATTTCATTTGAAAGATTTTTTAAAAGAATTAACAAATATGCATTTGTACAATAGATCTTTCGAATCTAGTAACAGATTAGTTCAAAAGGAACCAGAAAGACATACCAATCGTAGTATGAACGAAATATATATTCTCATGTAAACACGCGCTTCGTGCTTACTGGTGATTCATCAGTAGGAGCTGTTCCTACACCATATACTCATTTCAAAGCCAAATGACGATACATAATATATAATTAGCCTGTAAAGCATACTACCACAGTAGATTTCAAACAACCGAGCCTGTAACAGTTTCAAACACAATCGATTTCTGGATAGGCTAAATTTTCACCAACATTAAGTATTACAACCACTTATTAACACTTGTTATTCCAGTAGATGTATAAACTGGCTTTTTGTGATATTAAATCTATCCAAAACTGCACTGTGCTGGTAAACGTTACGGGCTCGGTATTTTAAAAACAATTGTGTTGGTACTTTCTACAGGTTCGGTATATATTATATATCATGTGGTTGCTTTTAAGTCACATTGTCGAGGATGTAATATGTAGTTAACTCAATTGCTGATTTAATACAAATTCGTATAGGAGATTATACCGTCTACCTGTCCCACGCTTCTTGAGTAAATATTTAAAGTAGGCATGTGACGTAGCACCGACTTCTACTGATGAGTCGCCGGCAAACATAAAACGCATGTGTACATTAGGCTATATCTTTCATCCATGCTGATTTCGGTGTATCTTTCTGGTCCTATTTGAACTTATTTGCTACAAGGTACATAATAGCTAATACACACATACCTTGTAACAATTTATTTAAAATTTCACAAAATTTCTCTTAAATCGCCGCACTAGACGCGTGTATCTATAATATTACGTATCAATTTATTGTAAATCTTGCATATCATTCAGGTCTTTTTGAACTAACTCGTTACTATACCTTGTGCACAAGTGAATCATTGTACATAATTTTGTTAAAACAGTCCTCAAGAAAAGACACATATCAAAGCAAATTTTTTCATGTGGTTTGTAGTTTTTGTAGTTCATGTTTTTGCAATTTGGTCTTATGCTGAAAATGAGTTGTATAAATTTATCAATTTACCAAACTAAATATGTTACTTCCATTCACATTGTTTATTGTTGTCTAATTCAGGTTATTTGACGAACTTCCTATTACTATTTGCACTGGCTCAAAGGATTTCTAAACCTGAATATGGTGTAAAATCTTCTAATTATTCACATGCATTTTGTATTACTTATTTTTTTAGAACTATGAGGTGTGGCAGACCTTACTTGATTTCGATGCCCGATATAGGTGTTTTTACGCGAATGGTTCCTAAATCAGATTGACCTGATATAATAAACTATATCATGCCAATTAGACGTGTATCAGACATTATATAACAACTTAGCTCATGTAGGATCAGCAAGATATGGCAAGATAGTGCGAGCAAATTTTTCTAATCAAATATAAGCATACGTTTCGGGTTCCCCGGCGTACCCGGACTATATCGCAAACACTTTAGCTATTTGATTGACAAATTTGTTGCTAGGATTGTTCTCTCTAATACCTCAATGTATATTTATTAGATCATAGCAATTAAAATATAAAAGTCATTTACAATACTTGCCATGTGCTTGGGAAGTGAGATAAGCACCAATCAGTCGCATATTATAGCAAAATAGCCGTCAGCGCTCAACGGCAAAAGGAAAACAGGAATCAAACTACAATGAAAAAATCGTTTTGAATACCTGAAATGTGACTTTTGTCTCTAAGTCATCCCGCATACCTTGTACTTGACTGAAATATCGGTAGCATAATTTCAATTGAATCCGTAAATGCCATTTTGCGGCTTCCATTAAACTCATATAAAATATTACATCGAGCCAATGATGTTATCGCCACCCATGCAATCATTGAATGCTATGTCTAATAGCTTATATGCATTTATGGAAAGTTTCAAACAAATTTATGCATGTTAATGCTTAGTAATTATTCACCTGAAATTGCAGTCAATACAATGTATGGGAGGTGGATTTCAGCCTTACAAACATTTCTGTATACTGTTAAATACTGTTTGTTGCGAAGAGCTAATATATATGCAAGTATGTATTAGGTGTTGCGAACCTAGTAACAAATTAGTTCAGTTGTGACCAGAAGGATAAACCAAAGGCAGCATGAACGGAAAGTATAATCTCGTGCACATTCGTTTCTGTATACTATTCTTTAAATCAAGTTTACGAGCTCGCAGTAAACACCAATCCAATTGTATTTAA
>JAQBSW010008814.1:10000-32074 GCA_029291075.1 Eudiplozoon nipponicum
TTCATTAACACCGTCATCATCTCCTGCTACGTCAGTTATGGCGTCAGTTTCTAACGCGGCAAATGAAAACCAATGCGCGACAGGACCTTTCTCTCAATACGCACAACTAAACTCAACTTCCATACCAAACACACATTCAAATCAGACTGCTCATTACGCGTCGTACCAGAACGACACGACTAAATTAGCTGGCAACAAAATCGATAGAAGTTGTTCAAACATGGAGGCGCAGAACGTCGTCGAGAGTAGCTGCAATAGAGGCGACCAGTATGCAGCAGCGTGTCAAAACTCTTCATTCACGCAGCTGCTGTCAGAACCCCAGGAAGTTTCGTTTCTAGAAAACGAGCAGAAAATTGTAAATGGTATTGTGCTAAGCAATAGTAATTTGGATTTAGTCGAACCGCTTCCACAAAAGAGAACTCCATGCCTCCCACCAAAACGGCGAGAAGAACTGAGCTATGCGACCAACACAAATAATAGAATTAATGCGAAAAACATTGCGTCAGAAAAAGGTGAAGTGTATCGAGTTAAACTGTGTTACCTGGCCAATTTATGATAATTAGGTATTCTTTGTTACGAAGAACTAATGTATATACAACTGTGTAATAGGTATGGATAACTTCATAACAGATTAGTTCAAAATTAGCTTTCGCAAAAGCTAATTAGTCAGCCTAAGAATGGTAGCATTAACCTTGCCGGGTCTAAAGAGAAACTGCCATCATCCCGTTTCATGTGAAGCCTCGAGTTTGGTCTAATTGCGCAGAAACTTTTATTGTTAAATGCGTTTTACGTAATGAAAGAAAGCGCGCCAGACGCGACGAGCAAGTTTCGACTGGTGAAGAAAACTTTGGCCACTAGCATTTGGGCTGATAGTGCTCAACAGCCTTGGTTGTCATACTGTGTAGGAGAAGGAAAACTACGAACACAAACCATCCTCGCTAGGCGTGGGCGACCTAGTGTTCTTTTATAGTCCACATATAACCATGAACAATACGAATTACAATGTTCGCTTCTTATGGTGATATGGCAGTGAAGAATTAGACAATTTTGGCATTTTTATGGTTGTGCATGATGATGATGATAATGTAGTAGAATAAAGGAAATATTTACATTGGTATGTCATATTAGCCGTATAGAGCTTGAAGCAATTTTATACGCAAATGAAATGAACGACAATATTTGAAATATGGTTTCTCTATGCTAACAAGACACTGGCGAATTTATTTTTTTGTATATCCTGATCAAAACTTCAATTCCCGTTTTATAGGGACTGTGGTTTACGCCGACTTGACACTGGGTAGTACTGGGACAGTTGAAAGAGGACAAGAAAGTTCGGAGGATCAACTAACTACATCGGCGAGCAGCATTGGGTTTATTGGTCCAGCCGGCAATAGGCAAGGGCAACAAATGGATATTGCTTCACCAAACACTGGTAGTGGCAAAAGTGCGACAGTTCTTCATTCGAATTCGTCTCGTCAACAAAATAGTCAACTGTTGCTAGGTCGTACTGTGGAGGAACTCACGAGACGTCAAAAGCAGGTTACTCTTTACAAGCGTAAAACTTTACACACTCATGTCTATATTTAGAATAAACTGTTAATGTTGCAACTTGAACATGAAATATAGCGATTATTGAAACGGCAGACTATCATGTAGAAGGTAAGTGTGTATTAGGTGTTGCGAACCCAATAAATAATTAGTTCAATGGTGACCGGAAGGAAAAACCAAAGGCAGCATGAACGGAAAGTATAATCTCATGCACATTCGTTTCGTGCCTACTGGCGACTCATCAGTAGGAGCCGGTATTACGCCCTTTAACCACTATATATTTGGTAGAAGAATGTTGAATAATAGGACGGCACAATCTCCTAGACGAATGTGTAAACCTGCAATAGTGAAGCTAACATCATATAAAGGCTACGACAATGCGACTTTAACGCTAACTCACACTATATAATATATATACCGAGTCTGTAAAGGAAAATAACACTATAGCTATTGTGTTTGTAACCAATACCAGCATTATTGTACCGAAGGGGTACATGGTACTAACACTATGGTTTCCAAGTCGGTACATAGTACCAACATGATGGATTTCAATTTATGCTATAGATCACCGAAATTGAGAATTAAAACAATTTCTGAACACCTGTTACTCCAGTAAATCCATACACTCTGGCCTTGCTCGATATCAGTTATCACATTTCGCGGTAAGCATGACATCATTCAATTCAATAGATTACAGTTAAATACTGATTGTTGCGAAGAGCTAATATATATGCAAGTATGTATTAGGTTTTGCGAACCTAGTAACAAATTAGTTCAGTTGTGACCAGAAGGATAAACCAAAGGCAGCATGAACGGAAACAAACAGTATTTATCATATAGAAGGTCTGTAATATACTATTAAGCTGTACTTTCTAAATCAGGATTCTGTAATTTTCATGTCACTACTTTTTTATTCCGCTATCATCGAAGCTTTTTTCGCGATGTGCTCAAAGCCAAGTGGCTTCGATGAAAATAGAATAAAAATTTTAACGAAAAAAGAAGTCGAGGTGACGAAAGTCGCTAAAGCATTCGAGGCAAATTTAAAATCAATATCACTACCCCGTTTTGATCTAGATTGTTGACCTTAGCATTATTGCAATAACTAATGCAGCCGAAAAACATGCAGAAAATATTTTACAGTTAAATACTGTTTGTTGCGTAGAACTAATATATATGCAAGTATGTATTATGTGTTGCGAACCTAGTAACTAATTAGCTCACTTGTGACCTGAAGGATAAACCAAAGACAGCATGAACAGAAAGTATAATCTCATGCAACTTCGTTTCGTGTTAACTGGCGACTCATCAGTAGGAGCCGGTATCACGCCCTTTACCAAATATATATTTGGTTTGGGAATGCGGGAACAGGGGACAGCTCCTACTGATAAATCGCCACTTAGCACGAAACGAATGTGCATGATATTATACTTTCCGTTCATGCTGTCTTGTGTTTATCCTTCTGGTCACAACTGAACTAATTTGTTACTAGTTTCGCAATACCTAATACATACATGAAGAAAATATATTTGAGCATGGTCAAAGGGGTTCATTTTTGCCAAAGGTTTAATGATTATTTCGTTAAACACGTACGAACAAGGCTAATTTGATTCGATTCATTTTAATCATTTTTCTGCAGTTGTCTGCTAATTTTGTTTTAAATGTAAAAGTTTGTCCTTTCCTGGCTATTAGCCTAGAATTACTTCAGAATTTGACTAGTATAAGTAATACGACATGTGTGCATAAGTAATGTCCGAAAGCTTGATTAAATATTGACTTAATTGAAATACTAAAATCAATGAAAATGCAATGACAAATCCTCCATGTTCCGCAATCGATTCGAAAAGACAAAGTTGTATTTTTGGTACAGATGCTTTTCGTGCTTACTGACGATTCATCAGAATGAGATGGCGCTACGCCGATAAATGTGAGAATTTTGAACGGTGCCATCTCTTTCACGTATGCGTGTTATAACAGAATTATTTTCATTGACACTATTATTTTGGGGATTTCATATAAACTGTGAATAACTACCATTATGAACGTCTCTCACACCAGTACAGCCTTTTAATTTGACATCGATAAAAAACAATTATCACATTTTCGTGGTAATATTGGCACCATTCAATTAAAATCTGCCGCTAACGAAGAGGCCCTCAAGAGTTACATTTGTGCCGTAAAATACGTCACACCCAATAATTGCGAACTCATTCCAAATGAAAGCGATGACACATCACATCGCGTTACGAATAAGACCGAGTTTAAATTGCGTAAAAGAAAAGCAGCCATAGCTAAGAGGGGATTGGTTACGACAAATGTACAGTTAAAATTGTATGAGCGAAAATATTAATGAATCAAGAGTAATGGCTGCAGACGCTGGTAGAGATAATATTTATGAAGAAATGCTATTCCATAGATTGCGGTTCTTAAAAGTAAAATATTTTTTCGAAACGGGATTAATCGAAATTACCTAATCTGCGTTTTGACTAACACAGTTAGTTTTCCAGTTGTTTTCTTTATTTAACAAAATATTTCGGCTGCACTTCGTTTTGTAAAACTGGTGAGGATCGACCAACAGTTAAAATTGGATAAGCGAAAATATTAACCAATCAAGAATAATGGCTGCAGACGCTGGTAGAGATAATATTTATGAAGAAATGCTATTCCATAGATTGCGGTTCTTAAAAGTAAAATATTTTTTCGAAACGGGATTAATCGAAATTACCTAATCTGCGTTTTGACTAACACAGTTAGTTTTCCAGTTGTTTTCTTTCTTTTATTATAATCAAGGTTGCGGTCTTGATATAAACACCTGACCCATTAATTACTTACATATGTCAGTACAAACTAAGAATTGTATAGTGTAGAAAAGGCAATTCATCCAGTAGACCGGTTTCGTCCTTATTGGGAACTCATCATATACTGGCCAGAATTTGCCGCGGACGGGACTCGAACCTGGGCACGTCTGCTTCGGAATCTGGTGCTCTAACCACTGAGCCATCCTGGCGCACACTACACTGCACAATTGTCAGTTATATACTAACTAATGTAACTTGGTTAGTCAATTTTTCCTTTAGTTGGAGCTCATATGGCATCCATTTAGACCCAAAGTTCCAACTAACCATGCCCAATCTGTCATTACTGAACAGACACCACATTACATGGGGGATGTGGTATTGAAATGAACATTTATATAATTAAACGAACATTGGTTGCGCGGGTGGTGATAGCAATTATTATAATCAAGGTTGCGGTCTTGATATAAACACCTGACCCATTAATTACTTACATATGTCAGTATAAACTAAGAATTGTATAGAGTAGAAAAGGCAATTCATCCAGTAGACCGGTTTCGTCCTTATTGGGAACTCATCAAGTACTGGCCAAAATTTTGCCGCGGACAGGATACGAACCTGGGCACGTCTGCTTCGGAATCTGGTGCTCTAACCACTGGGCTATCCTGCCGCACACTACACTACACACAATTTTCAGTTATATACTAACTAATGTAACTTGGTTAGTCAATTTTTCCTTTAGGTGGAGCTCATGTGGCATCCATTTAGATCCAAAGTTCCAACTAACCATGCCTAATCTGTCATTACTGAACAGACACCACATTACATGGGGAAGTGGTATTGAAATGAACATTTATAAATTAAACGAACATTGGTTGCGCGGGTGGTGATAACAATTATTATAATCAAGGTTGCGGTCTTGATATAAACACCTGACCCATTAATTACTTACGTATGTCAGTATAAACTAAGAATTGTATAGTGTAGAAAAGGCAATTCATCCAGTAGACCGGTTTCGTCCTTATTGGGAACTCATCATGTACTGGCTAGAATTTGCCGCGGACAGGACTCGAACCTGGGCACGTCTGCTTTGGAATCTGGTGCTCTAGCCACTGAGCCATTCTGCCGCACACTACACTACACACAGTTTTATGTTATATAGTAACTAATGTAATTTGGTTAGTCTATTTTTCCTTTAGGTGGAGCTCATATGGCATCCATTTAGACCCAAAGTACCAACTAACCATTCCCAATCTGTCATTACTGAACAGACACCACACTACATGGGGATGTGGTATTGAAATGAACATTTATATAATTAAACGAACATTGGTTGCGCGGGTGGTGATAACAATTATTATAATCAAGGTTGCGGTCATGATATAAACACCTGACCCATTAATTACTTACATATGTCAGTATAAACTAAGAATTGTATAGTGTAGAAAAGGCAATTCATCCAGTAGACCGGTTTCGTCCTTATTGGAAACTCATCAAGTACTGGCCAGAATTCTTTAACAAAATATTTCGGCTGCACTTCGTTTTGTAAAACTGGTGAGGATCGACCAACAGTTACAATTGGATGAGCGAAAATATTAGCGAATCAAGAATAATGGCTGCAGACGCTGGTAGAGATAATCTTTATAAATAATTGTTATTCCATAGATTGCGGTTCTTAAAAGTAAAATATTTTTTCGAAACGGGATTAATCGAAATTTCCTGATCTGCGTTTTGACTAACACAGTTAGTTTTCCAGTAGTTTTCTTTCTTTAACAAAATATTTCGGCTGCAGTTTGTTTTGTAAAACTGGTGAGGATGGACCAACAGTTAAAATTGGATGAGCGAAAATATTAACGAATCAAGAATAATGGCAGCAGATACTGGTGGAGATAATATTTATAAATAAATTTTTTTAAATGAATTGCGGTTCTTAAATGTAAAATATTTTTGCGAAACTGGATTAATCGAAAGAACCTCATCTCCGTTTTGACTAACGCAGTTAGTTTTCCACTTGTTTTCTTTCTTCAACAAAATATTTTGGCTGTCTCTTGTGTTGTAAAACTGGTGAGGATGGACCAACTGAAGAGAGCTGCCGAAATATCTTGTTGCAGAAAGAAAACTACTGGAAGACTAACTGCATTAGTCAAAAGAATTTTCTGGCCAGTACATGATGAGTACCCAATAAGGGTGAAACCGGTCTACTGGCTGAATTGCCTATGCTACACTATACAATTCTTAGTTTTTACTGACACATGTAAGTAATTAAGAGATCTGGTGCTTATATCAAGATCGCAACCTCCAACTGCGGAGTGATGGGCAGATCAGCAACCAGCCACAACGAAGACGAACTCAACGCGTACTTGAATTATTGCGTAACTGTTAGGGCAAATCTATCACACACAAAAGGAAACCGTGAATTCTTTAAATCTTCTTTAGCATTGACCGGCTTCTGCACTCAACATCACTGTGATTGAATTAAACATTGGTTGAGTCGGTGGTGCTTACTGCTTTTTTAAGCAAGTTCGCGAGCTATAGATAAACACAAATCGCAGTGTTCCTATCCTTTAGCGAGGATCAGGTATATGACTTTGACTTCAATTATTTCTACAAACCTTTGGCATAACTGGAAATGTTGGCTGCGAAAATTCTATGCAATCACGAACATTAACTTCTTGCAGCTCTCGCCTAGCTTATGAAAGTTTTACAATTAAACGACTATTGATCGCGCGAATTGTGCTAACCAATGCCATTACCTCTTGCTGGTCGCACAACTTCGTCATACTACCAACAGTTACACGTACTGACGCGTTACGACCTTCTGACTTATTCGTCAGAGCACAACGGTAAGCGGATTATTAAAGATTAAACCGCAATTCATATATATGTAAAGCGACACTATATTTAATAATACTTCACGAGCCAATGATTTTCCTATCTGGAATGCCATATTCAATGTGACATTATGCTGGTTTGAATGTGACATTTACGCATTCAATGCTAATTTTCTAAAAACTGCGGAACGATATTTCGAATTAAATAAATTGTTGCCTTCCTTCCTGATTTCACCTAATTAAAATAAATGACGATGTTATTGTCGAAAACATCCTATAGATTTAGTCCTGACGCAGGTAAATTTAGGCACAAATGTTGAAATACAGATCGATGCATTTGCCTTCATATAAGGTTTATCAATTCAATTAACTCCGATTAAATAAAAATTCTGTGAATTATTTCAAAAGATATTGTACAATGTTCAGATACGGGAATAGTTGTAAAATGATAGGATATATGGTGTTTGCATATATGGCATTTGTCAACGTGATTCTTTGTATTACCCACATCCATTTGTTACAATACTATGCCTTCTATTGTTATTTGACAATTCTTTCTCTTTTTGTGAATACAACGTCTCAAGATGTTATTTCCGAAACCGGTATATTCATAACAAATAGACGAATTGACGTCGAGTGAAAATCTTTTCGTAGTGAAAATGTGATTAATTCCATAATAATTTCTATACTCTTCCTAAACATGCCTTCAAACTTGAATAAGTAATTGTCCAAATATAACCGAAATACAATAGTATTATTTATTTTCAAGTAATCAGTCAGTTATAATTATGCATACGAGCATATTTTTTATATGAATATACAACGGTTACCGTTATCCATAATATTTACTCCTTTACTTTATTATTTTTTTTATTTAATTGAACACCTCATTAATAACCATTGTAAGATGAGAGCAGGACTTGTGTATATATTGGTTGTTTGTAACAAGAACACATAAGTCAAAGTGATGGGCCCGGACGTAGTTATCTTTGACTAGAAAGCGTCAATTGTTTAATTAAAATGTGATGTTTCCGAGAACATACGACTTTCATAAGACGAGATATTTTCAACAAAGTGATTCAAAGTGATTAGAACGCATTTGAAAAAAAATACCTCATAAATGAGTTCCAAATTATTTCGTATCAAAATGTGATTAGAAGATGTAAACTCCTTTTTGGGTATAATAAAGATCAGGTAAAATAGATGTTTCAGTTATTTACATCATATCAAAGTGCAATATTGGAATGTTTTCGAAAACTCTTGCATTTGCTTGACCTATCTCAGCTCCTCAGTCAAAGAGGAATCACCGGGTTTCTTCAATTCATCTACCGACCATACAGTCAACACATAATAGTGAAGTAAATAAATCATAAGCACATCGGCTTCTTGTTTATGTCTAGCCTTTGCTTAATCGCTTATTTTCACATTTGAACGCATTTCCCCGTTCAGGTGCCTCTTGATCACTAGCAGAGCTCGACAATGTCCTAACTTACATGGATGGAACCGCACATTATAAATTTGAAGAAAGTCTTTTAAAAACGGAACTGCGTCTCTCTGTCCTCATCTCCTGACTCATATCGTACCCGAGACGAATATCGAGCTTTAAATTCGTATACACTCATTAACTTTTAGAATATCAACGATTTTTTTTCCTGTGTGTGTGTGGGGGGGGAGATTTGCAATATCAGTTCCGCAAAGATCCTGTTGATTCCCACTTCCGAGTGCGCATTGAGTTCGTCTTCGTGGGAGCTTGGTGTTGGCTCGTCTCCTTACTTCGAAGGCTTCCTCATCATTCGTACTACCCACTGGCTATGAGGTACGATCTAGTCAACGAAGATTAGATCATACCTCATTTCCAGTGGTTAATACGGATGGTGTGGCGGCCTTCGGAGTGAGAGTACGACTGAGCAACCAGCCACCACGAAGATGTACTAATTGCATACTTTTAAATGAGGATCAATCGGATCTTTGCAGAACTGATATTGCAACACTACCATCCTCAAAAGTAAACTGTGGTTACTACAAATGTGATGATCGCACTACGCAATTTAAAACAAAAACATTTATTAACTTTCCCTACAATTATAAATTACATAATCATGCAATGTGTTATTGCAGGAATGGAGATAATATTCATTCAAAGCAATTTGTTTTACTTCTAATGAACACCAAACCCACTAACGTACTATTCGCATATATGAAAAATGCCATTATTTCCATGCTCAATCGTGTTCGAAGCTGTCAATTTCGTCGATGTTAAACCAAATCTCTGTGGCCGAACTACAATTATTTGCGCATAATTTATTTGTGAAAAAACTTGCAGATATAGAAATTTGCCATATATGTTGAATTTCTTATGATTCTTAATCTTGACATGCCTAATAAATCGGAAGCCTCGTAACTGCTTGTATAATTGTCCGTGATTTGCATGAAATAGAAGTCAGATTTTGAGCTTGAGATAATCAATTTTACAATGGTGGCGCTAGGTTTAATTAACCTGTTCAACGTCTAAAAGCAATTCAGTACTCTTTCGAGGAGACGACTATTTATTTTAATTGGCCTCTTCTTTGGCAAAATCACGATGAGTAAAAATAATGTAGTTAAAGTGTGGTCTCCGGAGATCAGATTTGTTTATTATGTATTAGGTGTTCCGCACCCAGTAACAAATTATTTAAAATATTACCAGAAGGATAAACCAAAGACAACATGAACCGGGAGTGTAATCTCGTGCACATTCATTTCGTGCCTACCGGCGACTCATCAATCGGAGACGGTATTGCGCCCTTTACTCATTACATAATTGGGTAAGCTATGTGTAAAAAATAGGACGGTGCAATCTCCTATACGAATGGGTAAACCTTTAGTAGTGAAGCTAACTTAAAATAATGTCTTTATTGTTTTATTAATAGGAAATTATATCTCCACACGAAACGCCTAGCCTTTTTTGTTTATTATGACACCCTATTTGTCCCATTGCAGCTGGTTTAACAAGTTCGGTTAACTAATATGTAATCGCACGTCCGTTTCACTAAGTACTATGTCCATTTTATTCAAGTTGATTAATTATATATTGCCTGCCCTACTTTGTGCCACTGAGAAATTGGAAATGGCCCACTTCTGTTTTGTCTGCCTGGAAAGTTTTGCATGTAAATGTATTCGCTCGAGTTAATTTAGGTTATTACCTGTTGAGTGTCAGTTGGCATTTATCAACCGATTCTATCCTACTGCCGTTTGTGTAGTTTCATCAAACTGGACGCTAATTAATAAAAGCCAAATGCGCTGGCTTCATTAAAGTCCTGCACATCAGGCCATGGAATAAGCTCATGTAGATAGTCGGAACTGGGGATTGAGAACTACTATTTGCGCCGCAATGTGCCCTCACTGGGCAAGTAACACTTGAATAGACCAAAACGTCGGGGAATCTAACAGCAAACAGTGTTAATCAGATATTTCTGATTATTTCTCCTCCTGAATTTATTGAGCATGTTACTCTGAACTCTACTTCTGCATGCCTGACGGACTCGGCACTTTGGCACTCGATCAGTTAAACATAGTTTCGAGGTCGTTTTCGGAGGTGTGAATATGTTGCACTGGCCATCATTGAGGCCGAGATCGCTAAAATGGCTCCATTTAAGTCTGATGTGAATACAATGGAATTTTGGTACAGAAGCGCAAAAATTAAGATGAAGAAGAATGTAGAGAATGCTGGAGGCAGACGCCGAGACTCAAAACTCAATTATAAATTAAGAATTATTCTGTAATTTTTTTAGTATAAACGCATTTTATACGAGCCAACTTCTATAAATTCTTTGATTAAAAATTTTAAAAAACTGTCTCTAAGCGTAGTGGCTCTTTGTGATAGTTTGAAATAGCTGGCGCGTATAATCTTAAAATATATGAATATCTTAACAAATAGTTAGGTTTACAGAAATCTAGGCTGGATGGAATAAGTACTGTGAATAATGCGGTAATAAAAAAAAAAAAAAAAAAAAAAAAAAAAAAAAAAAAAAAAAAAAAAAAAAAAAAAAAAAAAAAAAAAAAAAAAAAAAAAAAAAAAAAAAAAAAAAAAAAAATTCAAGCACACAAACTTGATTTAAAGAATTGTTACCACCACCCGCGCAATCAATTATTGTTTAAATCTCCGTATTTTGTCTTTCTCATCGCTTTGTTCTTAACTTTTTGTTTGTCCACTGGCATAACATAGAAAACATACTTTTGTTGGGCAATACAATTAGTATAACAGTCGTGTGTTAAAATTTCACAAAAGAAACCTAGTCAACAAACTTACAAACCGAATTAGTAGGATCTGTTATAACCATAAGATGGAGGAAAAATTGAGCTACCTCAACGAAATTTTGGCAATGAACAAATACTTGGAACGGTCCATAGATATCAGCATTAGGCCATATCTGATTCGGACCACAGTGAATACCGTGAAAATTATTTTCTTAAACTTACCTAAATAATTGCACGGTCATTAAATGGAATCAATGAGGTGAAGTTCCGAGGTGCATAAGTTAACATGAACCAACAAAGATTTTCTTGCATCTAGGCGAGCTCCAACACGCATTTGAATATTTTTTTAAGTATTCGGTCACTGCCATTAAAATGAAGTAAAAGCAGCTGCGAAAATGTCATAAATATAATAATTAATAATGACAAAAAGTGTGCAACAATATGAGCAATCCACACTGCAATCTGCACCACCTGCACCGTTACCAAGGAAACAAAACGGTCATATGAAAGACAAACGTTGAAATTTGCTGCAATGCTGACTGAAAGCTTTTCTGCATTCATATTCGACATCGTTTTTAGAAGACATGAAAAACACTTGCATAATTTAGTAGATCATTGAAACTATTAATACGCACATGGTGATACCGGATATTGATATCGAGTGTATAGACTTTTATTACTCGTAACTTGTTTTATTTGGACATGCAATCTACGCAGAATCCACACAGATTTTGAATAACAAATATTGTAATTAAATTCGACAAAAACGGTATCTAGTAGAGTGTCCATCACCGACAACTGTTCAAAGGTAAATATTTACTTGACAAATTTCTGCCCCGCTTGTGGAACTTTTTAATATGTGATATTTATAAATATATGAAATCACATTATTTTATTATATATATATATATATATATATATATATATATATATATATATATATATATATATATATAATAATTTCAAACATTTCTATGGTTTGATATATTAAATTAGAGCCACAAATAAAAAAAAAGTTTTAAATTTTTCTAAATATGTGTCGTTTTTCCTTATGAGCGACAAGAAATGAATCGCAGCAATTATGCACCATCACACCTGAGCTAATCGGTGAGCACATAACGCTCATATATTCGTAAATGGTAATAACCCTCAAGTTTTAATTGCACACTGTTGGTTTATTGAACGCAAAAAAATGTGGTTTTAAATTCTTTCCACTCTTAATGATTGCGAAAGATTGATTAGTTTGAGTTATGCTATTTCATTATTACTGTAAATTAGTTTAGATTCACGCTAATTTGGGCAAATTGAAGTTTAAATTTATTGCTATTATTTCATTATTGTTATATATATATTCATTATTATTTTCATAATTATTATTAATGTACCATCTAATTATTTGTTGTAAACTAAGTATTGCTATTATTTTATTAATAATAATACTATTACTAGAATTACTACTTCTACTATTATAATCGTTTCCTCTGTTGTCGGTTTTTTGTTGTATTTAGTTAGAGATTGAGCGTGCCTTCCTCACAAGTGAACAGGAGGCTGAGCTCTGTCTGGCCAAAAGAGACGAAACACTGCAGCTTAATACGAAATCGTGCAGCTCCGATTTGATTTGTAACGTCCAAGATAAAGTTAACGGCGTACACACCAGTAGGTCATTTCACAGTAATATTTAGTTATTGAAATTAAAATTTCAGTCATACAGAAGTGAATGTAATCAACAGTTTAGCCAAAAGTATTTAAACTTATTTCGTGACCCACAGATTCCTTGAACAAACACTGCGATACGATATATACGAGTCCGTCTATCCTACCAATCAGTTTAACATTTTATGTTGCCATATGCAATTTTTACAGTTTATTTGGGATGAGCTTTCAAATAAAGTAATTTTGCACAAAAGAAGTTCAATCTCCTAATCACGATAAGTCTATCTACAAAAAATTATGACATCAGCTCAAAAGCACCATTTACACTCATAGTAATGAACTGCTTCCATGCGCGGATGTTTAAAATTTCTGAGACCCTTTTTTAATGAATTTACTTCTTTTGTCCTTTGATTACCAGCTTATCCAAAACGGAACATTGTGTCGAACACCTTTTTCCTTTATTTTCTAAAATTAATTTATCGCTTATCATATCTCGGTCAAGTTTGCGAGCTTGAAGTAAACACCAATGCCATTTTGTTTTATCAGTCGTCGAACAATATAATATAGATTCCGCCAGTCGCAACGCACTGACGCGTTTCGACCTTCCCTGATCATCATCAGAGTACGACGGCCAACTGACCAGCGAGGATCAAACCGCATTGCATGTATATGGAAAGCAAAATTAGATATGCGGATCTCACCTCAAGTGGTTTCGCATATATTGTACTTGACTGGAAATGTCGGCTGCACATATTCTATGCAGTCACGAACATTAGCTATTTGCAGCTTTCGCCAAACACAAATATAAACAACAATTAAATAATAACTGATTGCGCGGGTGGTGGTAACAATTCTTTAAATCAAGTTTTCCAGCTTAAAGTAAAGAACAATCCCATTGTATTTAACCAGTCGTCGCACAACATAGCAAAACTACCTGGTGAAACGTCAGAACCAGTTATGTGAATGAATGCATTTAAATGAAAATTATGCCTGTTATTATTTGTGCAAAGGTGAACTGATGAGCGGAATTTCGAAAACGGCTTTCGTAATTTGGAGACGATGTAACTATAATAAAATCACTGACGGAAATATAGAAGCGTTCGTGGAAAAGAAAGAGCAGGTCAATTTGAAATATCCTATCTCGCTCAATATGTATTTTAAAAGCAATCATTGTTTTAGCACATGAAATTTGTTACCAGGATGTACAACAGGATTTATTCTATTATGCAGGCCATACACTCGTATATATATATATATATTATATGTTATATATGTTATGCATAAATATATCCATCCGTCTAACTATTTATATATCGGTCCGTCAATCTAGCATCCATATATATATATATATATATATATATCTGTCTATCTATTTATCCATACATACATCCTGGAAAATATTAATGTATCTTATCAGTTTATCTGCCTGTATATCTATATTCCTCTAACTCTATCTAGCTATATGTGCATATACATATATATATATATATATATATATATATAAGTATTACTCAATCTATACGTATATATCCCTCCATATATTTGTGTATCTTTCTGACTATCTATAAATCATTCTTTTTATATTTCAAACCTAAAATTCGTTTACCAATTAATCTGATTATATATATATTTATCCGTATATCTTTCTATATAAATGTCGAAACATTTTCTTATATATACATATATATATATATATATATATATATATATATCAAATCATCTATTTATCTTTTCTGCCTACTTTTATATTTACCTATTAACTTATAAATCTGTGATTCTGTCTCCATCTTTATATTCTTCTAACTTTCTAATAGATATATATATATATATATATATATATATATATATATATATATATATATATATATATATATATATTTATTAATACTCTTTAATACATATTGATAAAATTTTTCCACATATAGATCTATATGTCAATCTCAATACATAGAAGAATATATTTCCACAAACTAACTGTCTATCCATTTGCCTAATTCGGAACATATATATATTGATATACCTTAGCCTATATATCCATCATTGTTGTTTCTTTCTATACAATGCCGTCTAGAAATCGGTCTGTATATTAACATATTCATGTACATCCCCATCTATCCTTCATTATATTTATATATTTATTGTGTTTTTGTGTGTGGCGAAGCTACAAACGGATAATGTTCGTGACTGTATAGAAATTGTGCAGCCGACATTTCCAGTCACGTACAATGTATGCAAGACAGTAGAGGTGAGAGCCGCATATCTAATTTTGCTTTCCATATTTATGCAATGCGGTTTGATCCTCGCTATTCAGTTTGTCGTCGCACTCTGATGAGAACCATGGAAGGTCGAAATGCGTCAGTGCTTTGCGACTGGCTGTAGTTTTTCGTTGTTCGATGACTGGTTAAATACAATGAGATTGGTGTTTAATTGAAGCTCGCAAACTTGATTTTAAGAACTGTGATAGCTTATGGTATTGATTTTCGTGTGTGTGGAAATAAGAGCGCGGATCAAGAAGATGGAAGTCGACAGGGTTGAGCGAAATATCTTCCAAAGAACAATAAAATTATTTTTACACAAAAGAAATAGCTCCAAAAAAATATTAAACTTTACATTTAATCAAGGTTGCGATCTTGATATATACACACATTGGTCAATATTAGTTAAGAATTGTATAATGAAAAAAAGGTAATACATCCAGCAGACCGGTTTTATCCTTATTGAGAACTCATCGTGTACTGTCCAGAATTACCGCGGACAGGGCTCGAACCTGGACACGTCTACTTCGGAAACTGGCGCTCTAACCACTGAGTTAACCTGACGCAGGTGCCCAGGTTCGAGCCCTGTCCTTATAAATGCGGCAGTGTGGCTCAGTGATTAGAGCACCAGATTCTGAAGGAGACGTGCCCGGGTTCGATCTCTTGTCCTTATAATTAGGGTTTAGAATACGAGATTCCGAATCAGACGTGCTCGTGTCCGATCCCTGTCCTTATAAGTACGGCAGGGGGGCTCATTAGTTAGAACACGAGATTCCGAAACAGAATTGCCCTGGTTCGAGCCTTATCCGAGTCAAATTCTGGACAGTAACTGCTGAGTTCCCAATAAGGAAGAAACTGGTATACTGGATGATTTTCCTTTTCTACAATACACAATAATTCGTTTATACTGATAAATTTGTGTACATACTGGGTCAAGAACTTATATTCAGATCGCAATCCTTAATAAAAGTAATTAATATTACCGCCCGCGCAACTAATGTTCGTTTAAGTATGAAACCTTGTTTAAAAACATAGTTCGACGTTCAGAGTGAACCGAGGTAGGAATATTTCATTACATAAATTACTTATGACCGTAAAGCAGGGTATTTAACAAGCTATGGATACAATGTGCAAAAGCCATCCTTAAAGGATTACCTTCTAAAACCCTGCTTCAAATTCGCGTCAATTGCCTTATGAAGCGACGCAAATGCAAAAAATATTTGTGTCTACGGTTCTTTAGCACATTTCGGTCATTTTAATCAAGGGACTACTTGTCTGGCATTAAATTTTAAAGGAAACGAGGAAGCCACTTAAAAGGAAGAATCACAAATAGTTTATTGATATATTTTATTGTTCACGTGGTTTTGTTCGTGTCAATCTATACTTATTGTGGGAGCGTGGGAGTATGTGTGTACGCTTTATCAAAACATGAAATTGTAGAAATTAGTATCGGTGGCGTTTTAGGTACAACTTCTCGCCTGTTTTGAACCACACACGCGCACATTTTCAGTCATGTTTATCACAGTGTCTTATTTAAAAAAATATTTAATTTAAACTGTCATTTCATTTTAATGATAAGGGTATGTCCTAAACGTGAACATTAAACATAGTGAATACGTTCTTTCGTGCTTTAGAGAAACACAAATTTGAACTGATTAGACAGCAAACTAAAATGAAATATATGCTACTTTTCTTTATGCACGCGAGTGATGTTAGAAATATAGAGAGATGTTTACTGATAGTTCACATAGCAAAGACATTAAATGGCCAGCCATAGACCTGATGGAATGTGTGGGAATTTAGGCATCAATAAATCGATCGTATAATAGATTAGCGCTACTACAATTAATCGCGTAATTGCCTTTTCTACACTATGCAATTCTTAGTTTATACTGACATATGTAAGTAATTAATGGGTCAGGTGTTTATATCAAGACCGCAACCTTGATTATAATAATTGTTATCACCACCCGCGCAACCAATGTTCGTTTAATTATATAAATGTTCATTTCAATACCATTTCCCCATGTAATGTGGTGTCTGTTCAGTAATGACAGATTGGGCATGGTTAGTTGGAACTCTGGGTTAATGGATGCCATATGAGCTCCACCTAAATAAAAAAAAAACTAACCGAGTTACATTAGTTAGTATATAACTGATAATTGTGTGTAGTGTAGTGTGCGGCAGGATAGCTCAGTGGTTAGAGCACCAGATTCCGAAGCAGACGTGCCCAGGTTCGTATCCTGTCCGCGGCAAATTCTGGCCAGTACTTGATGAGTTCCAATAAGGACGAAACCGGTCTACTGGATGAATTGCCTTCTCTACACTATACAATTCTTAGTTTATACTGACATATGTAAGTAATTAATGGGTCAGGTGTTTATATCAAGACCGCAACTTTGATTATAATAATTGTTATCACCACCCGCGCAACCAATGTTCGTTTAATTATATAAATGTTCCTTCCAATCTTGTTTGGTATGATATAAAATAAAATTTAATCCAACTTAATCCTTATTGCCCATTTAAATTCCTTACATAAGTTACCACATATTTGCAATGAATTTAGACCTGATGAAAACAAAATTTCCCTTTTTGCACCATCTTGTCATAATCAAATTTATATTAAAGTTATGCTTCAATACACAATGTAATGATTGATTTACCTTACTATAATATTCCTCATGGCTGCACTGCAAGCAATAGTTGGTAGAATAACGATTCCATATCATTTTTCTGGTAAGAAAAGAACCAGGGTTAATCAGTTTGAATGGTTATACATTTATCTACGTGACTCTTTCTGAAAATTCTGTATCTCTTTGAAATACTTGCTGAGGCCTGCATACCTGCAATGGCATGTCTTCTCAAAATATTTTAATAGGAAAGAACTATGCATGACGTCATAATGTTTCCTTTTAATTGTTTAAGAGAACTTCATACGAATAATTGATTTGGTGGGAAATTGAAATTTTGGGAAAACTGGTACTTCTTTGTTTTGTGTATAAGGCATGTACATTTCGAAATTTTTAGCGAATGCTTCGAGGTCTTCTACATTCCGTGCCTGCCATTTTGGTCCGGACGGTTGTACTATTGTTCCAGGGTTCTTTAACTTTAATATTTTGTTATCTATCTATTTTACCAGAAGCCATTCTATTAGCAGATATGTTGGATTTTAAAATATAATAAAACTTCAATCAACTTTCATCTATTCATACGGAAAAAACAAGAAAACTTAACATCAATTCAAAGATTTTATCTGATTATGCTTAATTGAAATATTTTATTTAATTAAGCATAATAAAATTAACAACTAAATTTTGTTTAATCTAGGCATATATATTCTTTTGAAATGCGAGTCTTAATAAAATTCATAGTAACCTTTCCATGTGCAAAATTAAAAAGAAATTTTATTAGATACGAGTGTTATTTAGGATAACACACTTGCCTTTACCAGCAATCAAAAAGAAACAGCCGTTAATGTCGACAGCAAATATTATTCCAATATAAATGCGCAAGTTGTCAATCAACTTACGTAGGCCGATCGACCAGACGGTTAATTACTTGAATGAGAGAACATTGTAACTTAAACGCCTGTTTTAGATCAAATGGTGAATACATGTTTGCAATTGCGCAACACATCGTTGAAATATCACACGTACGTTCTCCAGACCTAGCCTTTAATATAAGTAGAAATGCCTTGCGAATTAACAAATTGCAGCCGGATTAATGAAATCAGAAGAAACATGTTCAGGAATTGAGCTTGAACTGGACGTGACGCACGCAATTGATTGGTTTCCTTTTTTCACACTCTCTTTGTGTTTACATACTATTCTCTTGTTTTGCCTTTCAATTTATATATAAAGGATGTTCATTTGTAGATACTTGAGAAGAAAATGAGAAAGAAGCTTTCTTTTGTATCTGATAAAATGTCTTTTTATTTTTGCACATGGAAATGGTATTTCATGAATATATATATATATATATATATATATATATATATATATATATATATATATATATATATGGTAAATTGCTAGACTCGAAAACAATCTATGCCAAATTGAGCACTGGCAAGTACTTGATAATGATTGTAGATTTGGGTTATCTATATGGATTAACTCCGTCTTTTTGAAATGTTGTTGCGGTGTGTACCATTGGTTTTCTTCAATGCCGCGTTTTGCGTACGCGGGTAATAGTTGTACACGGGCAGTTACTGGCCAGTAAACAAAGATGTGATAGTACCACATTTTCAGTTGAAAAAAGAAGAATTCAACCCGATCAAAGACAGAACAAAATCGGAAAGTGTGAAGAATCGGATCTTTGTGTAACTGCCCGTGTTAACTCCGTCTTGTTGACAAATTGCATTTGCTTTATAATGCAATTTTAAGTTTATAAAGAAAAAATATATACCATGCGAATCTGTCAAAGTACTTCAAGTCAATATCATTTCCACAGATGGCGTGGTGTCTGTTCTACAATGATAAATTCGGGTTAGCTAGTTATAAATAAAGGTAGAAAGCGATGGCGAATAGACTAAATTTAAAGTGCATACATGAAAATTGAATATAGTTCGCGGATTATGTGCAACACTGGGTGAGTGCAGAACTCCAAAGCAAATATGCCGTGATTGCGGCGATTCTGGCATGAATTTGAAGATAGCCAAATAACGAATAAACCGATCTACTCGATGAAATTTATTTGCAACCGTATGTAATTATTGATTCATATATATTCTTCAACTTTAGGGAGTATGCAACAAACTGAACCACATGTTATCTGCAATTTTGGACGCCTGTATATATGACAAGGTATGAACAAATGAGTCAGGTGTTTATATCAAGTTCGCAACCTTAATTATAGTAATTGTTATCACCGCCCGCGCAACTAATGATCGTTTAATTATATAAATGTTCATTTCAATACCACTTCCCCATGTAGTGTGGCGCCTGTTAAATAATGCAAGATTGGAGATGATTAGTTGGAACTTTGGGTCTAAATGGATGCCGTACGAGCTCCATCTAAAAAAGAAAAAAGACTAACAGAGTTATATTAGTCCGTATAAAACTGAAAATTGTGTGTAGTGTAGTGTGCGGCAGGGTGGCTCAGTGGTTAGAGCACAACTCTTAGCTTACATTGACAAATATATGTACTTAACGGATCAGGTGTTTATGTCAAGTTCGCAACCTTGATTATATTAAATTATACAATACACAAAATATGAAGAACGTGTTTTGTGACAATACAAATTCTTGTGCCTGAATGGTACATCAGATAAAATAGATAAGGTTAAGCGGAAAATAACAAATTAAATTGAAATCATTTTACTTGCCGCGTTAATTGATATAGCTGTTGCACAAAGCTCAGATCAGATGGATCATCAACAACAAAAAACACAAAAATATAATACTTTGTGACCAATATTATCAATGGTCAATTCTCTGTTCTATGCATTGGCTAAATCGTTAATCCGTATACTGAAACCATCTATTCAATTAATTATCAATTATATCGTTTCCGATTCCTTGGATTTTATAAGATAGCAGTGCCAAAAATTAGATTATGGAGTATTTCGTATTTACAAATGTTCCAATTTAAGAAAATAATCGAGATTATACTTCAGACAGTAAGCCAAAACATATTATAACCTCAGGTTCCAGGTCATGTTCTACGTAGGCGTAATTTACACGAAAAATGTACAATTTCTTTTTAATGTAAGTATCCATAAGCAGATTAATGGTGTCACAATTGAGATCCTCCTATCTCCAGCGTAAGCTGAGAATATCATGGGCCATCTTGAGTGAATATCATAATATAATTCAAGATGTATATATATATATATATATATATATATATATATATATATATATATATATATATATATATAACAATGCGTTGCTATTGGAGGCTTTACAGAAAGGTTTCCAAAATAATCCGAAAAGATTAATTCGGCAGATGATCCGCCTTAGGGAGTTTAACTTTAGCGTAATTCATGCAAAAAGGAAAAGACAATACTGGGGGCCTATTGTTTACCTCGCATTGAAATTGTGGCAATGGCCACCTTTAAGACAAATAATGAACAAAGGGTCTTATCTAGGGCAGACATTATTTCAACAGAAATTCCTCGCAGAAGCGCCTGTATAAGAATGAAGCAGTCAGCCCAATGAGAAAAGCAGACTTCGAGCTGAAGTGAACATAAATTAATTAATGTGTAAATTTGTTTTATTAAATCAATGCTCGTTGTGCGAGCAAAATTCTATATATAATTGAGTAAAAATAAAGCATTTGTGGTACATTTAATATGTCTTCTGATGGGTTGGAAACGTTGATTCAGGCATTGACTTCTCAAATGAATAATTTAACTGCAGAATTAGGCATAATTAAGGCTCGTCTAGACGATACGCTAATAATAAACACGGAAGATATACATGTACGTGGACCATCTAACATAGGTGAACAAAACAATGGCGACCACGCCGAAGAGGAATCAGGAGGAAATATGCCGTCGTTTTCAGCCGAATCGGCGAGTTATTTCAGACCGTCATCAGAGTTTAAGCCGATGTTGGCACCACTAGATGTGGAAAGGCCACAGTTGTGGTTCGAAAAATTTGAAGCATCAGTTCGATTCCAAGAATTTACATTGGAAGCACCTATTGTGCGTGTAGCTGTCCAGGAATTAGTGGACCGGACAGTAGCAGTCCAATTGGAATTGCCGGTTGACCTCACGTATGAAGAATACAAAAGACGCGTGTTGGATCATTT
>JAQBSW010008815.1:0-32065 GCA_029291075.1 Eudiplozoon nipponicum
AAATTGCATAGAAGTTATACCATCGACATTTCAGTCAAGAAAAATGCCTTCGGGACATCTTGTTCTGGGAACGAAATTTCTGATATCCATACTTATATATGAATATATGCCATATATATATATATATATATATATATATATATATATAATTTATATACATCATAGGTTTTCCTTTTATTATGTGGCTGTTTTTTTGTGTTGACCATGGTGATAACAACGTTTAAATAATCGCCTCACGTGGCATTTCTCCTATCATTTTCAACTGTTTATATAAACTTAATTCGTGTTTATCTCAAGTCTGCAAACTTGATTTCCTTAACTGTTATCAACTAACGCACAAACAATGATTGTTTGAATTAACGAATATTGTTTTCGTACTTATTGGTAAATATTCATATTCTTTTCGGTATTTACCGCGGACAGGGCTTGTACTTGTGCACGCTTGCTTTAAAATTTGTTGTCTCATTGATTAAAGAATTTCCATCCGGTGGAACTTATCTGGGGTTCTAAATAGCCACCCCAAATCCTTCATTATACAACAGCTATAATGTCATTTGGGTAAGTTATATTGATTTTAATTATAAATTGAATGATATTTATCTGACACAATGATTTTAGTAATTTCGGAACTTTGAATATTGTAAATTAGCAGGTTAAACCAAATAAATTATATAAAGAAACATTTTTATTGAAAAATTTAATTTTTTTCCCAGCTGCTGTGATATGTAATAACACCTGTCAATTGTAATTTCAGGAAAACGACGTAAGTTATCTTGCATTAGTCGCAAACTCATTTATTTTGAACTTAAATCATGGTCTACTTTAAATAACGTTACGATGAGCGATATGAAAAATAAATTAATTCATCTTTCCAATTTTTAAGTAAAGTTTAAAATTAGCTAAATAGCAACAAGCATTACTACGCGTAATTGGTCCAAACAAGTTTTCCAGATAACATCTCTTGTGCATGGCCTTGATTAATAACTTAATGAGATTGAGTTATTTGCATGCGTGGGCGATTATTTTGTTGTGCATGACTTTCCAAGCAACTTGATTTTCATCTAAATTGAAAATTAACTCTTTCAGCCAGTGCCGAATGACAAATTGTCCAGAGTCTAAAGGGAATATCTTTTTCGTACCCATACGAAACTATTGGACAGTTAGTTCACAATAGACGTCTACTTGGTTTAGCCAAAAAGGGAATTATTTTTGTGTAAATATTGACATTATGAAAAAAGTTAAAATTTGCGTGGTTTACCTCGGTGAGTTTTTAAATTGAAAATGATATTAAATTTGAAAACACCGAATAAAAATGAAAATAAAAACAAGTAGAAAAGCGACAGGAGACCGTCATAGGTGATTATAACGCACTGCGGACAACAGGCAATATCTCGCATTGGCGTGGCAGGGAAAAAAGTATTGTATTCCCGTGCATGTTTAATGAAGTATTATGATTTTGCAAAAACTTTTAACGCACAGAAATTTTGACAAATAATACAGCGGCTAGCAAGGTAGAAGTTCCTTTGCATTTATGACAGCCACTAATCGCATTAAAATTCAATTTAATTCGGTTATTAATTACATAGTTATGATGCGAGCTAAATCAAGAAAAAATGTCTACTCGATTCGATGTGTTTCTGTTCAATCGACTTTTTATGTTTTTTATCACGAATAGCGTAACAGTTTATTCTGATGGTGTAGGTGAAGCTCGAGTTGACAGCCTCCATCATCCACTGTTCGCGATGAACGCACATATTAAGGCAATAAATTATCAGACCGCCTCACATCAATGTAACTCAGGATGATTCACCGAACTGGCTCAACCAGTAGTGCTAAAAAGAGTCAAATGTTAGTATGTGTACATTTTGAAACCGCTTTATCGTGAGCATAACTGGACATTTAATGAGACTACAAGTGTATTCAAAGACATATTGATCTGGGCACAGGGAAGATATTTGTAGCAATAGAAAGAAATTCTTTAAATCAAGTTTGCAAGCTTGAAGTAAACAGCAATCCCAGTCGTCGAACAACATAGAAAAACTACCGTCAGTCGCACGCACTGACGCGTTTCGACCTTCCATGATCATCATCAGAATACGACGACGAACCGACTAGCGAGGATCGATCCGCATTTCGTATACATGGAAAGCAAAATGAGATATGCGGTTCTCACCTCTAAGAGTCTCACATATGTTTTGAATGATAAACTCTCTTGCGCAGTGCTGTACTTCTTGTTTTGGATTTGACCGCGGGGCAATAGATAGCACTCTTAGGTCGGTAAAATCTTGAATTTTGATCATTTTCAGGTGCTCTGCTTATTGGCTTCGTTAGACGGGTTCTCACTTGTCCCTACTTTTTTGTACTTGACTGGAAATGTCGGCTGCACATTTTCAATTCAGTTACGAACATAAACCCTTTGCAGCTTTCGCCACACATATATATAGACAATACAATTTCTGGAGTAACAGTTGTAGAGAAATAGTTGTAATTCTCAATTTTAGTTCACCTCTGTATACATTGAAATCCATTGTGTTGGTACCATATACCGACTAGGCAAAAATAGTGATAATACCATGTCTATTTTCGGTAACATAATGATGGTATCGGCTACTAACACGATAGTTGTAGTGTTCGTAACCTGAACATATTCTGTACATATATTATATACAGTAAGTTAGCTGTGAATACACATTCATATAAAAAATGGTACCGCCCAACTGTCCCACATTTTTCACGCAAATATATTGTGGGTAAAGAGCATAATAACGGCTCCTACCTATGTGTCGTCAGTAAGCACGAAAGGAATTTGTACGAGATTTCACTTTCCTTTCATTCTGTCTTTGGTTTATCCTTCTGGTCATATTTGAACTAATTTGTTTCTAGTTGTGCAACACCTAATATACAAAAGTTACATATTACGAAATACTTAAATGCATATATTTCATTATATTACTACTAGTTGTTTCATTGAATTTTGTCAAGATTACTACGAGAAAACTGATGTCGATCGAAGCCAGGTCATAAGGTCTTACAGGAGCCGCAGGCGTTAGAAAATGGTTGTAATTTTCAATTTTGATTTAAATATAACTTATCCAACAATCATAGTTTTGGTACACTTTATAGGTTTGGTGCATATTGTAATAAGTTGGTTTTCACAGAAGTCACATTGTAAAGAACTTATATGAAATCGTCACAGCTAAAACCTGAATGCACATACGTATAGAGTATATCGCCGTCCAACTGTCCCAAATTTATTTACATAATAAATATTGGAAAAAATATAAATTTAGGGGCGTTGTGCTAGCTACTACTAATTGATCGCTAATTAGCCTGACATGCAGGCTTTAACGCGTTTACACCTTTTGTGTGGGCTAAATTTGGTATTTCCTTCGTGTGGTAATTAAACTTCAGTTTCTAGTACATAATACTTTATTAGGCTCTGTGCGCCAAGTTTAATAAAAGTTAATAATTTACGAGGAGAAACAACACATTTAATTGTATTCATACATGCGTTTGTTGGTGATTGTCTTCAAATTTGAATCTGTCATCACTACGCACAAAACCACCTATGAAATAAACAAGTTCTGTGGGACAATTGACACGATACTTCAAACATACAATCGTCGAAGCATTAGTCGGAACTCATGGAAGTGTGCCGACCGTCTCAAAATGGCCGATATCACCTGCAAGTTTACTAATAAAATTTACAGTTTGCATCATATTATAGTTTAGGGTTTCTGCAAACGAAAATGATAAAAACACTGAATTTTAGCCTCAATCTAATGATAATATCAGGTGTAGGATACATAGAATAAGGTAAACTATTGTTTGTCAACATGAATTTTTATTTTAGATTATTGATCGATATATAATTTAAAAGGTTGAATTACCTCAAATGCAATTGCGACATGCGCACTACAATTTTATTATAAAGAACATTAAATTGAAAAACACGGCTGAAAATCAAATAAAATTGTTTAGAATCTAAACGTAGATTGAATTACATTCAACGCTTTGAACAGAAATGACAAGCAATAAACTTGCGGATTTACAAATTATTTAAGTAAAATAATCACAATTCTGAATGTTCAAAATTGAACGATAGTCTGTTTCCATGTATCCTTATGGCCTGAAAAATGCCCTTCCCTATAGAACAAAA
This sequence comes from Eudiplozoon nipponicum, assembly GCA_029291075.1. NCBI lineage: Eukaryota > Metazoa > Platyhelminthes > Monogenea > Mazocraeidea > Diplozoidae > Eudiplozoon > Eudiplozoon nipponicum. The sequence goes on from JAQBSW010008815.1 coordinate 4,160, forward strand.
TGAGCCATCTCTAAAAATCTACTTAAAAGGTTCCCGTCGTTTTATTAACGGTAGCAATCTCTTTCCTTGCTAAATTCCTAAGCTAGTGTGCTTATAGATATGTCTGAGTGTAACTATTTGTGTTTGCATTTATGTGTGTGTGCGTGTATTTTTGTGGGTTGGTAGGTTATTGTTTATTAATGTATGGTTATGTCAGCCAATTTTAATTTAATCTTACAATTTGAATGGTTATTAATTAAATAGTTTTTGTGTTATGTACGTTTTCTTTTTACTGGTTCTGTGTTGCGTCAGATAGTCTGGACGAAAAATCTGAAATTGGCATTAAAATATATAACAGATAGTGAAAAAAAATTGTTCAGTATAGCATGAATAATGTGTTGTTTTAATAAAATAAATGTATTCAAATATTTCCGTCACTTGAGCAAACTGTGTTAGCTTATTTTCATTTTGCATACGAGCGATATATAAGAGAACCCCAAGAACCATATTTATAAAAGCATATTTGAGGCAATGTTAATAATAAACCATCACCGTGGGAATTCTAACACAAACATATTTCACATCAAAAGTTGAATTACTTGGGAGAGTTTTATAATTAAATATAGTGCATCGGAATTGTAAACGGTAAAATGTAAAAATTTCAAGGCAAGTGGAACATATCTCATCCTTGAAATTGTGTTTAAAATTTAATACTGTACCTACTATTTCAGCTAGATAGGGTAGGAAATATTCTGAAACAGGAACTTTCTATACAATTGATGAAATTATCGTAACAAATAAAAAATATGAACTAATTAGAGAAAAAACTAAAATAAGGTCAATGTTGCTCTTGATATTACATTCAATGGACCTTAAATGTATAGAAGAATTCACTGATAAGGCTAGGAATAAAGAAATTCAAAAGGTTTGAAAGAGACATGAGAAAAAACTAGCAAACCTAGGAATCTATAGGCCTACAAGAATTATTCCAAACGATTCTGCTGTGTCGAAACGGGTAATAAACTTATCATCTATGGATCTCAAGGATAATGAAAAGAGAATACTTCACCTGGGAATGAACACGGCTGTCCCTATAGAATACATACCTTAGAATGAAATTATTACCGAGTCAGTTAAAAACGCGCAATTCCTCCAAGGAAAAGATAAAACTAAATTTGAATTGGATGTTGCCAAATTGGTGTTAGAACATAGAGAGAATAAATGTAGGCCGAATTATGAATTGAAAAGATTGAGATCGAATTTGTTATCTAATAGGGTAATATGCCTTAAAGTAGATAAAGGTAGATTAACAGTGCTAATGAACGAGAGGGACTATGATGATAAGATGTATGTACAATTAAATAATAAAGAAGTTTACCATAAAATAAATAAGGACCCAACGTACAAATTACAAGTTGAGGGTAAAACTTTAATTAATCAAATGATTGGATCTGGGGAATTAGATTCAGTGCTTGGAAATCATTAATACAATGAGATTCACTCTCTCCCAGTGTGTATGGTCTAGTAAAAATTCATAAACAAGATAACCCTTTTAGGTTAATTGTCAATATCCAGAATTAGGTGTTGCGAAACTAGTAACAAATTAGTTCAGTTGTGACCAGAAGGATAAACCAAAGGCAGCATGAACGGAAAGTATAATCTCATGCACAGTCGTTTCGTGCTTACTGGCGACTCATCAGTAGGAGCCGGTATTGTTGGACAGAAGAACTTCACCATCTCCTATATGAATGTGTATTTAATCAGTAATATCGTTAACTTCATATGATATCTTCGAAAATATCACTCCAAAGCCACCTCATTATATAAAATATATACCGATCCTGTAAAGGGGACCAACACAGTGGTATTCGAAACGGGCTAAACTTCGCTAAAACTGCGAATTACAAACAATTCTGTATATATCTTGCTCCAGCAGATCTATTAATTCTGGCGTTGATTGAATTTTTTTATAAAATATTGTGTTAATCATCATAAATTTAAAGTTTCTATAAAATATTTATATATAAGTTTTAGCGGAGTTAAAATATATGGACAAATTTTTACAGTGATTTGCGTAATTAGTAACAAAAAATGATATAATGGTCACTAGTGTACACTGAAATCAACATAAAAGAAATTATAGACTGGAGTAGCAGGTGTTCAGAAATTGTTGTAATTCACAATTTCGGTGAACTATAGCATAAATTGATATCCATCATGTTGATACCATGTACCGACTCGGAAACCATAGTTGTAGTAACATTTACCTTTTCGGTAAAATAATGTTGGCATCGGTTACTAACACAATAGCCATAGTGTTAGTATCCTTTACAGACTCGGTATATATATTATATAGTGTGCGTTAGCGTTGAAATCGCATTGTCGTAGACTATATGATGTTAGCTTCTCTATTGCAGGTTTACACATTCGTCTAGGAGATTGTACAGTCCTATTATTTCACATTCTTCACTCAAATATATAGTGATTAAAGGGCGTAATACCGGCTCCTACTGATAAGTCGCCAGTAAGCACGAAACGAATGTGCATGAGATTATACTTTCCGTTCATGCGTGTATTTTTATGGGTTGGTAGGTTTTTGTTTATTAATGTATGGTTATGTCAGCCAATTATAATTTAATCTTGCAATTTGAATAGTAATTAATTTAATAGTTTTTGTGTTAAGTACGTTTTCTTTTTACTAGTTCTGTGTTGCGTCAGATAGTCTGGACGAAAAATCTGAAATTGACATTAAAATATATAACAGATTCTGAAAAAAAATATTGTTCAGTATAGCATGAATAATGTGATGTTTTAATAAAATAAATGTATTCAAATATTTCCGTCACTTGAGCAAACTGCGTTAGCTTATCTTCATTTTGCATACTAGCGATATATAAGAGAACCCCAAGAATCATATTTGTAAAAAACATATTTGAGGCAATGTTAATAATAAACCATCACCGTGGGAATTCTAACACAAACATATTTCACATCAAAATTTGAATTACTTGGGAGAGTTTTATAATTAAATATAGTGCATTGGAAATGTAAACGGCAAAATGTACATTAGTTTGGCAATGGCCAATAGAAAATCGAAAAAATCCAAAACAAAACATTCTGAAATCATTGGATTTACTGAAATAACCGATATCCGTAAATAATAAGTCTCAATTCAATGAATTTTAGCTTATCCAGAAATCCATCTTGTTGGTATAATCAACAGGCTCGTTGTATATTATATATAGCGAATTGTCTCCGAATTTGCATGGTCGAGGACTATGAATTTAACTCCCTTATTGCTTGAAGGCACATTCGAATAGGAGATTATACTGTCCACCTTTCCCAAATTTCCTGTCCAAATATATTGTTGGTATTGGGCGATTTACTAGCTCCTACTGATGAGGCGCCTCGAAGCACGAAACACATGTATACATGAGATTATGTCTTTTGTTCATACTGCCTTTGGTATAATTTCTAATACTATTTGAACTAATTTGGTACTAGGTTCGTATTACCTACGACATACTTGCAGATGTATTATTTATCTGTAACAAACAAATGTATTTCATAAATATATAAGATTTTACCGCTCAATTGTCCAATGTTTCTTGAGCAAATATATAGCAAAATTGTCTTATAGAGACGCTCATTAAATACAGTATTCACCAAATTGTAGTTTCCTAGATTTGCATATTGGAAGACGTTGTGAATATTCGTGACAAGATTAGAAGATAATAACTTGCGTTCAACTCTTTTGCTTCACAGTGAAGAGCTTCTCTTAATTCTTTCCTGCTGAATTCTCAAGGGATTATGTCAAGATTCTGTCACACACTATAATAATTCGACCGTGGCCAAAACGGGTATAGTTGGATTGTCCTAAATGAGCCTGAACTGGATTCAAAAGTTTCATTGATTTTTTTGTCACGGAAATAGCATTGATAACATGACTAGTTTCTAAATTTTTCATTCTTTTCATTCAGATGTTGCTTTGAGTGCAAGTGTGCAATCGAGACAACTGAAGAAATATTGGAACAAAATGACATCCTTCTTGCAAATATTGATAACAAAATGGAAGTGGTAGAACATATTAACAATAAGAACGAGCCATGTAAAATAGTAAAGTTTAGGAACTCTTTTAGTAACGTGGTAAGGAGAAAACGATATTTTGCATCATAACAGAGTTAATTAATCTTAATATGACAAGCATTTGTTCAACCATACAATTAGTATTCTATATATATATATATATATATATATATATATATATATATATATATATATATATATATATATATATATATTATTTCAGATACTAAAAAAATGCAAATTCAAATCATTTACTAAAACGTGGCTTCAAAATTCATGTACAGCTCGTCATCAGAAAATATGATGACAGTGCACAAGAATCTAACCAAACAATATCTCATTCGACGACATAGCGCTCGTTATATATGCCACGAAAACCTCGCATTTTCTACAACTCTAATACATGGATAGCTCAGTGTTTGGAGTCACAGAATCCGAAGCAGACATGGGAATATTCGAACCCTGTCCGTGGCAGATTCTGGACAGTACATGAAGAGTTTCCAATTCGGACGACATCAGTCTATTGGATGAAATAACCAATTACTTATTGCACGATTGGCGGTAACAATTATTTAAATCAAGTTTGTGAGCTTGAGGTAAACACCAATCTCACTGTATTTAACCAGTAGTAGAACAACAAATAAATACTACCCTCAATCACACACACTGACGCGTATCAAAATTCCATGATCATCATCAGAGAACGACGGCAAACTGAATAGCTAAGATCAAGCTGCAATGCATATATATATATATATATATATATATATATATATATATATATATATATATGTATATATATATATATATAGAAATCAAATTAGATATGCGGCTCTAACCTCTAGTAGTCTCACATAAATTCTAATTGACTGGAATTGTCGGCTGCACAATTTCTATGTAGCCACCAACAATAACTTCTGGCATCTTTCGCCATACACACACATCTATCTATATATATATATATATGTATATATATATATAATTAGGAATAAAGAACACATTTATTCCTAATTATAAATATACTGTGATAAAATTAAAAAGGCATGGACATTATAAAGAATATATATATATATATATATATATATATATATATCTATATATATCTATATATATATATATATAATATATATAATATGCATTGTACCCTTTCCTATGTGCAAAAACAAAAGAAATATTATCTCAATACAAGAAACATTTCTTTCTCATTATCTCCTCAAGTATCTAATAATGAACATATCTTCATATATAAATAGGAAAGCAAAACAAGATAGAAATATGTAAACATAGAGAGAGTGTGAAAAAACGGAACTAATCATTTTTTTTAACACTCTCTCTATGTTTACATATTTCTATCTCATTTTGCTTTTTAATTAATATATAAAGATATGTTTATTAGTAAATACTTGAGGAGATTATGAGAAAGAAATGTTTCTTGTGTCTGATAAAAAATCTTTCGGTTTTAGCACATAGCAGGGGTACAATAAATTTTATTAAAGCTCGCATTTCAAAAGAATATATATATGCAATACAATTAAACAATCATTGATTGCGCGGTCGGTAGTTTTGTTATGTTGTTCTACAACAGATTAAATACAATGGGATTGGTGTTTACTTCAAGCTCGCAAACTTGATTTAAAGAATAGTTTTGCTATGTTGTTCGACGACTGGTTAAATGCAAAGGATTTGATTTTACTGGATGCATTGCCTTTTCTAAACAACACAAAACTTAGTTTATACTGATATATATATATATATATATATATATATATATATATATATATATATATAATTGGAATGGTGATTATATCCAGAATGCAACACCTGATTCATAATTGAACATAACAAATATACCGCCAGTCGCACGCACTGACGCGTTTCGATCTTCCATGATCATCATCAGATACGACGGAAAACCGACTAATAACAATCAAACCACATTGCATTTATATGGATAGCAAAATTAGATATGCGAATCTCACCTCGAGTAGTCTCGCATACATTGTACATGACTGGAAATGTCTGGTGAAAACATCTATTTATATTAGATGAATTACGCATGCGTACTGACAACGCCCCCGTTATACAATCCTGCCGTGATATTTTAATGCAGTATCACTTCCTCAGGAGGTATGATGTCTGTTTTATGATGCAGATCAAAACCAACCCATTAGCTCCAGCCGAGGGTATATAGTATTTACTCTCTTTTGCTGACTCACATTGATCACACGTAAATATAAATACACAAATGCTCATATATATATATATATATATATATATATATATATATATATATATATATATGCGTGTGTTGTTATGCGTAAGATGAATTGATTTATTAAAGACTACTTATTTGATATTGTCTAAACTTTATTGGATTAGTTTTAACAACTTCCACTTGGAATGTTTTAAATAAATATGAATTGATCAGATTGAACGAGTTCAACATAACCACATTTCTTTTGTGTGTAAATTGTGCTGTCAGTTATAAAGAGGCTGGCGATGATTCCGGAAGTCCGGGAGAATCGAATCTTCCATAAACATATGTCAAACATATGGATGCATTGCATCCTGCTCCAGAGCGTTATTAGCACTCGGCAGTGTAAAGATTATAGAAAATAATTAGTGTGAAGCAGTTGCTCGTAATAGCAACTATGGAAAATTAACCTAATTCATCGAATAAACAAATTTTCTCTCTACTGAGCACTGATCAGTAGTTGCGGGAATTTTCGCAGTCATATCTTTAGCCAGGGTGCATTCTATGCAGGTAACCATGGATGCTGCTAGCCGCTTGTTATTTTTGTCTATAAATCAACTACTTTCTATTTGTTTGGTGAATTCAGGTCGATCCACTTTAGTATGGTCATCGAGCTTCTGTTCCTACAAGTCATTACATATCTCTCATTCTATACCATATAAATTGGCAATTTTTGAAAATGATATTGGAGTAGAGTACAGTAAAAAAGTCTATTTCAATATTTCTTGTATATGTAAACTAAAACATACATAAGATAGGAAAACAAATCATCAGCAAGGTCAATTTCAATCGTATTAGACTTTCATGAAATTGCTTCCGTTATTTCCACGTCAAGGCTCGAACCACGGCGCAGTTGCTACATAATAATCATACTCATGCATAATGCAACTTAAGCAGAGTACTTCATGAAATTTCCAGCTGTATCACTTGAGTATGTCATTGGAGTGTGTATTGAGGATAAAAAATCCTGTGTGTCACATTCGAATAGCAGTTCCAAAAAAACCATCTTTGATACGCCATGATCGAATGCACAGTATTTACCTGAGCAAGTGATATTGAATTCAAGTCTATTCTTAGGATCTGATATTGTATTTAATGCCGAGTTTTACTAAACTTATTATAAGATAGATTAATCAAGGCATTAGATAGACAATTACGTTTTGATCAAGCTTGCGATCATGATGTAAACACCTGACCCTTTATTTACACACATTTGGCAGTATAAACTAATTATTGCATAGTGTGGAATAGACAATTCATTCAGTAGACTGGTTTCGTTGTTATCTGGAACTAATCACGTACTGTCCATAATTTGCCACGGAAAAGGCTCGAACGTGGGCACGTCTGCTTCTGAATCTGGTTCTCTAACCACTGAGCCACCCTGCAGCACAATACACACAATTTACTGTTATGTAATAACTAATGTTTCTTGGTTAGCCTTGCCTTTAGGTGAGCTTGTATAGCATCTCTTTAGCCCTAAAGTTTCAACAAACCGTCCCAAGCTTATCACTCTAGATCAGATAGGCAAGTTTCATACCAATCGGTAAGATTATGGGCATTTATTTAAATAAAGATGAGTATCGATTACTGGCGAAATCAGTCTTGTTGATTAATTGCTTTCGCAATTTTTAGGTTATACCGACAATCAAGTTTGCTATCTTGATATGAACACTTGAACCATAAAGTAGATATATTTGTCAATATAAACTAAGTACTGAATTTAACAATAATTGATTGCGCCGGTGGTGGTAACAATTTTTTAAATCAAGTTTGCGAGCTTGAAGTTAATACCAATCCCATTGTATTTAACCAGTCATCGAACAACATAACAAAACTACCGCCAGCCGCAAACCAATGACGGGTTTCGACCTTCCATGATCATCATCAGAATACGAATTTCCTTCGAAACACTAAAAATGCTTAGTTTATACTGAAAATGTATGTAAATAATAGATCAGGTGTTTATATCAAGATCGCAACCTTGATTAAAAGTAAGGATCATCTGATATCATTAATTCATTGTCATTTATTCTCACTGAACTCGAAATTTGTTATAGGGCATTCGAAAAAAATACAATTGGCTTTCAGTTAATTTACAATTTGGCATACTACTTTTACAAAAAAATTACTTAACATTTCATGCATTATATGAATTCCGCCACTCAGTAGGAATCACGGATTGTTGGACAGATTTTACGATCTTAATGCAATGAGGATATCCAGTTCTCGATTACATCGCTGTTTTCCCGAGATTGCGATTTTTCCATAGTGGTTTCACACAGACTTCATAGAGTTATATTTAATTTTAATTTTAAAAAAATCAAAAAAGAATCCACGTTAGGTGCTTGAATGATATTTACCTGCGACTTTCATTGTGATGGTAAGAAAAACCGACGTTCAAAACACTGAAATCGTCGTTTGTATACTTTGATTGAACACGACTTTTCACCTACATTTTTCAGCTAAAACTACCGAAATTGTAGCTTAACCTTATAAAGTACACCGGTGTACAAATTTCATGTGTATGTGTGTGTGTTCGCGCGCGCGTCGAGGTAAAGTTAAACAGAAATCCAATTTCTTATTTATCGATATTGCAAGATTGATATATTTCATAGAACATCTTATTCACATTATGCTTAATTTGATGATAATAATTTCTTTTCTCCGTGTGTGACAAGACATCTACTATATTAGCGCAGAATAAAGTATTTCGTCGCTCCGTTATCCATTTTGGGAATATCAAGATCGAGAGAGAAAACAAGACATAACAAAATCTGGATATTATATTGAAATATTGAAGAAAGAAATAGTAATATTAGGTTCATGAAAGGTTTATTGCCAAAAACAATGATGGAATTAGTGGAAAACGAAAAGATAAATAGAAAGATTAACGAATTGTTAACTATTCACAACTTGAGGAAAAGTACAAGTTGACTTGGATATATCAAAAGATCAATACACATTTAACTATAGATAAATAGAATTTTAGTCGTGTAAATCGGTAGAATAAATAGAAAGTCTGATCGCTAAAAATAACTAAAAACTGAGCAATAAATTTGCTGCCAGATATTTATTCGGAAAAAGTGTAAGAATGAATTAATTATAATTACGTCATTTGAAAAGAAAATAAATAGGTCAACCGATTGATAGATTGATCGATATATATATATATATATATATATATATATATATATATATATATATATATATATATATATATATATATATATATATATATATATATATACATATATATTGTAAAACAAGAAACTGAGAAAAATGTCTTCATGAATATAATCGAAGCTTAGAAGATATAAAGATAAATATAAATGACGATAGATATAATACGAGACAGATAGAACTTCACATATATTAAGTAGATCAATTGAAAAAAACAGATAGATAACGAGTAATGTGATAGGTTGGGAGTTTTAATCGGTAATTTGTGTACATCTTTGTTCTTTTTAAACGTTGAGTGCTGCGTAAAATGCTGTTGCACCGTTAAAAGAAATTTCTTACCTTGATAAGCTATCCAATATTCATTTCACTGTTTAGTGTATGCGACAGCATGATAAAGTTTGCGACAAGGCTGAATAAAACGTGTTTGGACTTTAAATTTACTTAAATTTCTATTTTATTTTTTGTTTTCTCGCACATTTTGCTGGTGAAAAGATATCAAATTTATAATCTGTAGTTGGCTACGCGAGCTCGTTACTCGTTATTTATCTTTCTCTTTATCAAATAAATGAATTTAAACTATATATATATATATATATATATATATATATAATATTTATATATGTATATATATATATATATATGTGTGTGTATAACGTTATATATATTCGGTATAAAATTAAAATTGCATAAGGCAGTAAAACCAATCGAACTGTGAGACCAGTTTCTCCAAATTTGACCCTCATTAAGTATTTGACAGAAATGCCTCTGTTGGAATTTAAATCATAGTGCATCTTACGAAGTAGAAGTCCAGTAGTGTATTAAATTAGCAATTATAAACCAATTTAACTTTTCTCGGAATCAAAGCATCACTTTTTTAGCGTGCAATTGTTGGATTGAATTTGTACGGTTGGCAAATTTTAGACAAAAACTAATATTGCTATCAAATATATATCTTAGTGCCAAATACTACAACTATATATATATGACTTTGAAGGAACAACGTATGCAATGGAAGATCATGTATTCATAAACATCATTTCTGTCAACATCCATAGTCAGTATTCTGGAATCTATTGTACTCTACTAATTTATGGAATCATAGCCATAATTACATACATACATTTGGCAGGATAAACTAAGAATTGTTTAGTGTAGTAAAGGCCATTTATCCAGTAGACCGGTTTCGTCCTTATTGGGAACTCATCATGTACTGGCCAGAATTTGCCAGAATCGTGATAGACGTAATTTGCATTATGCAAAAGCCAGTCGTCCTCGCGAATCTGAAGACAAAGATTTATAAAAACTTCTTAAAATTCTTTTTCAGTTTAAACTAAACATCGTATGTTGTAGAAAAGGTAATTCATCCGGTAGATCGGTATGTCCTTATTGCGAACTCTTCAAGAAATATCCAGAAATTGCCGCGGAATCTGTTACTCTAACCATTTAGCATTTCTACTACACGCTACACACAATTATCAGTCATAAACTAGCTCATTATTTTTGTTAGACTTTCTTTTAGATGGAGCCTTTTGATCTAAATAGGTGCCATATTGGCTCCATCTAAAGAATAGGCTAGCCAAAATCATAAGTCAGTATATAATTCGAAATTGTTCATAGCGTAAAGCAGGGTGGCACAATAGATTCCGAAGCAGATGTAAGCAGGTTCGAGCCCTGCTTGTGAAATATTCTGGACAGCACGTGATGAGTTCCCAATTAGGACGAAACCAGGTTACTGGATTAATTGCCTTTTCCAAATAAGACAATATTTAGTTTATACTCACAAATTTCTGTCCATAATAAGCCAGGTTTTTATACCAAGATCGCAACCTATTAAAGTAATGGCTATCACCGCCCGCGCAACCAATGTTCGTTTAATTGTGTAAATCTTCATTTCAATACAACTTACCAATGCAGTGTTTTCTATGTTCTATAATTAGAGATTGGGGATGTTTACTTGGGACTTTGGGTCTCATGCGTCGCCATATAAGCTCCAACTAAAGAAAGAGGCTAATCGAGAAACATTAATTAGTATATGGTGTGCCGCAGACTGGCTCAGTGGTTGGAGTCACAGACTCTGAAGCAGATGTACCCAGGTTCGAGTTATTTATATATACATAACTGGATTGGATTTTTATATCATGCTCGAAATCCTGCTTTTGTCAACTGTTATCGCCATCCAGGAAATCAATGGTGGTTCAATACCAAATTTTCTATTCAACTATTTGAATTAGATAAGCCCTATTGGCTTGATTGTTTATGTGTGGGTAAGCATGAACAGTAATTTAACAAAATGGACAAAAGCAATTGCTATATTTGAAGTTATACCTGCTATATACGAGATAAATAATGAATGTAATTTACTAAATTGAGGATAAGAGTTATCACTTCTGATAGAGAGGTGCTCTATGAAGAGACAAACTATACGTGATTTCTCGTCAACTTTTAGTGGAATGCATTAGACATTTAATGTCAATGTCATTATAAAGCCAGGAAATCTATCACATAATTGCTCCGTAACCATTACTGAGAGCTATTTGATCACACCCGGTGGCAATATATCCACATATCACCGTTTGAAGCAATTAAAGCACATTTGGAGAAACTGGAAATGTTGGAATATTCACACCAATTATGGCGCATATTAGAGAAGGGCTGAGAGAAGGTCAAATGTTTATAACCGCTTAAATTTGGTAAAATAGTAAATAAGCACACAACTAGTTGATGGATAAACAATTAAGCAAAAGTCATTTTAGGAGAAAAGCAAAACGATGCTTCATGTAATCTCAAATACACACGCGATGCCTGCTTACAGGTTCCTAACCGGCTCTACGCTCCAATTGCCGAATATATTTGGACAAGAAATGTGGTACAAACGAATGCTTATATGCTCTATACTTATGTGTATTAAATCAGTAGTGGTGTAAACAATATATAAAGCTATAGAACTGCGATTTCAATGTCTAAATTCTATATAAATTTTATATGTAATAAATCTGTATAGGTCACCATCAACACAGTTTTGGATATCAGATGCACTTCACCTGATAATCCAGAAAAGCCACACACGCTAGCCAAAATCGATACCAGTTATAACATTTTGTTTTAATCAGGACATGATTAATTAAAATGTGTATAAATTATATATATACACTATGTGGTAAGAAGAGCTATTTTTGCACGTATATTTTGTTTAATGAAAACCTAAAAGGGCAAGCATTAATAATTCTGGCTTGCTACGTTCAAAATTCATTTAAATCTATCAGTTTGAACGCATTAATCAGAATTGTCTTTCTTTGGTGTTGAAATGTTGTTCTGAAATGTTAAGTGACTGAAGATTATTCCGGAAGTAAGTAATCAAAAATACCTACAAAATCTCAAAATAAGTGTACATTTTAAGTACAAATGGACATATTAATCGTGCTCCAAGAGGTAATGGGCACTCAGCGGTTTGCAAATCGGACAATAAAAAGAAAGAATAGGATGCAAGCTGGAAAACGTTAATTGGCCTGACTGCTTAGAAAATGTGCAGCCGAGATTTCCATTCATGTGCAATATATGCGAGACTCCCAGACGAGAGAGCCGCATATTAAATTTTGCTTTACATATATACGCATTGCGGTTTGATTCCCGTTAGTCAGCTTGTTGTCCTACACCGACGGTGATTATGGAAGGTAAAAACACGTCCGTCAGTTTAAAAATCCGTAGGTTTACTGTGTTGCTCGACTGGCTAAATACAAAGGGATTAGTGTTAATCTGAAGCGCGCAAAATTGATTTAAACAATTGTTTTCATCACCCACGCAATTAGTGATTGTTTAAACAACTAACTATTTAATTAATTATCTAACAAATTACCTAACGTACTATCTAACTAAGTAAATGATTAACTAACTAGCCAACTACTTAACTAATAAACTAACTGACCAACAAATTAATAAAATATCGAACTAACTATCTGATTAACTAACTAACAAAATAATTAACGAACTAAATATGTTACTAACTAACTAGCTAACTAGTTAACTAACTAAATAACTGACCAGCTAATTAGCTAACTAAAAAGTTAACTAGCTATTTAAATAATTTATTCAATATCTAGCTGACGAATAAAATAAATAAATATACAAAAAAGTAAATAAATGAATAAATAAAATAACAGTAAATTTGTCAGTATAAACCAAGCAGGCAAGAGACTCCGAAGCAGACGTGCCCAGGTTCGAGCCCTGTCCACGGCAATTTCTGGCCAGTACGTCATGAGTTCCCAATAAGAACGAAACCGGTCTACTTTTTGAATTGCCTTTTCTACACTATACAATTCTTATTTTATACTGACAAATGTATGTACTTAATGAATCAGGTGTTTATATCAGGTTATTATCCTTGATTATAATAAATATTATCACCGCCCGCGCAAACAATCTTCGTTTATTTCACAGCATATTATTTCGGAAGGGAATGAACGTAATAAAAATTTGCATGATTATTTTGGATATTATTTAGAGAATTTTCGACTCCAGATTAAAATCTTTTTTCAGTATGCATTCTGCGTTTTCATTTGATTTAGTGGATGAGAAATAGTCGGATTTTCAGTTTTAATATAATTCTTTTTTAGTCGTTTTTCGAGGGTTGATTGGTGAGTACGTCTGCGTATGTTTTTGTGTGCACATAGGTGTCATAATTAATGTATTATAAAGTAATATATGAGTTATAGTTATTCCTGTACTGACGAGGTATTCGCTTTGTTGTTTATTGAATGTATCTTCCAGTATGAAGTTTTTATTATCCCAATGTTCGTGAGTTTCATTTTTTGCCCAGGTAACAGCGCAGGGTGTAGAGATTGTCACATAGATCGGTCATATTGTTGTGTAATTTCTGTCACTGTTAATGATGATAGTGATGTCGTTTGCGCAACTGTTTTTAATCCAATTATTTAAATCAAATTTGTGAGCTTGAAGTAAACACCAACCCCATTGTATTTAATCAGTCGTCGAACAACATAACAAAACTACCGCCAGCCGCAACGCACTGACGCGTTTCGACCTTCCATGATCATCATCAGATTACGACGGCAATTTGACTATCGAGGATCAAACCGCATTGAATATATATGGAAATCAAATTTAGATATGCGGCTCTCACCTCTAACAGTCTCGCATACATTGAACTTGACTGGAAATGTCGGCTGCACAATTTCTATGCAGTCACGAACATTAACTTAAATACTGTTTGTTGCGAAGAACTAATATATATGCAAGTATGTATTAGGTTTTGCGAACCTAGTAACAAATTAGTTCAGTTGTGACCAGAAGGATTAACCAAAGGCAGCATGAACGGAAAGTATAATCTCATGCACATTCGTTTCGTGCTTACTGGCGACTCATCAGTAAGAGCCGGTATTACGCCCTTTAACCACTATATATTTGGTAGAAGAATGTGGAATAATAGGACGGTACAATCTCCTAGACGAATGTGTAAACCTGCAATAGTGAAGCTAACATCATCTAAAGTCAACGACAATGCGATTTCAATGCTAACTCACACTATATAATATATATACCGAGTCTGTAAAGGATACTAACACTATGGCTATTGTGTTAGTAACCGATGCCAACATTATTGTACCGAAAAGGTACATGGTACTAACCTGATGGATATAAATTTATACTATAGTTCACCAAAACTGAGAATTACAATTTCTGAACACCTGTTACTCCAGTAAATCCCTACACTCTGGCCTTGATCGATATCAGTTATCACATTTCGCGGTAAGCATGACATCATTCAATTCAATATATTACAGTTAAATACTGTTTGTTGCGAAGAACTAATATATATGCAAGTATGTATTAGGTTTTGCGAACCTAGTAACAAATTAGTTCAGTTGTGACCAGAAGGATAAACCAAAGGCAGCATGAACGGAAAGTATAATCTCATAATAGCACTTATATTACAATTATATCAAGATCACAATCATGATTATAGTATTTGTTATTACCACCCGTGCAACCAAGGCTCGTTTAACTATATAAATGTGCATTTCAACTTCTATATTTCATAGGAAATATTATTTTCAATTAGATTTAAATTTCAATATTAATAAAGATTTATTCCACATTCTTTGACCAAATATATATTGGTTAAAGGGCGTAATACCGGCTCCTACTGATGAGTCGCCAGTAAGCACGAAACGAATGTGCATGAGATTATACTTTCCGTTCATGCTGCCTTTTGTTTATCCATCTGGTCACAACTGAACTAATTTGTTACTAGGTTCGCAAAACCTAATACATACTTGCATATATATTAGCTCTTCGCAACAAACAGTATTTAACTGATATCGATCAAGGCCAGAGTTTATGGATTTACTGGAGTAACAGGTGTTCAGAAATTGTTATTCTCAGTTTTGGCGAACTATAGCATAAATTGATATTGAGGGTAACAATTCTTTAAGTCACGTTCGCGAGCTTGAAGTAAACACCAATACCATTGTGTTTATCATATTGGCGAAAATTTTTAATGCCTAGGTCGGGTTCTTCTTATTTTATATAAAGAGTTTCTTGTAGGTATGCTAGTTTTACGGACTTTGATTTGTGAAGAATGAAGAAATTCGCTAAATTGGCTTGGTGCCCAGTCTTATATATATATATATATATATATATATATATATATATATATATATATATATATATATATATGAGAATAATCTAATTTTTCTCCTCTCTAGTACGAATTGAGCGTGGTTTGATGGTGATATCTAGGAATTGTTCAGGCTGGCTGTTTAATAGCAAACGTTTTTGCAGATAGCATAGATCATCCTCGACATGGTGTTCATGGAAGATCAACCTGATGTATCAATACACCATCTTGAGTAGACGACACTGGAAATTATAATTTTTCGATGTATGTTTTACAGAATGTCCTAGTGTGCATCGCCGACGCAGTAGATTCTGCCGAAAGCGTGAAATAAACAAATCAAGCGATGCAGACGTCAAATTCACTCTCGAGGTGGTGGAATGCAGTACACTAGCCTTCTTGAACATCTAACTCACTTGAGAAGAAAATAGTTTACTGAGACACGGGCTTAACATATAAAATCCATTTTAAGAAGCTCACAAAATAAAAATAATGAACAAGCTGGAAATCTGATTCAGGATGATCTACTCTAAGCGCAAAATTGTAGAAAAGCTAGGCCATCTGCGAAAAAAATTTTTCAATGAGCTACTATCCAGAGCTGTCCATAAGTATCAATAGCAGACCATTTCTGATACTTACTACAGAGGATAACATCTAGAATATTTTCCTACACTTACCCTTTAGAGGCAACTTATCGGCGTCAACAATTGCACGGCAGGTAAACCAAAAATCAGGCGAATTTCCGTAGTGCAAAAATTAACAGAAAATTCAGCTCAAAGAGAACCATGAATTTTAATCAATTGCCAATTCACTCCAAATCCCTTATAGTCTACATAGTCTCCTGTATTTGCAATAGCGTATTTGTTGGCCATACTTCAACGCATTTCATCAACAGAGTTAAACAAAATTTATCGCAGAAATTGATTAAAAATAGTCTGGAGTTATTAGGGAAATCTGTTATCTTAAATAATATATTTTATACAGGGAACGTAGCTAATATATGGTGTTCCGCATTTCCACATAGAGCAAAGTATTCTAGAAATAACCTGCTTATTATCTACATTAATCTATCATTTTTTAAATTAAATGTTTGTTTTCTTCCAATAATATATATATATATATATATATATATATATATATATATATATATATATATATATATGCAATTTATTATGTTCATTGCCTTCGAATATTACTTCGAATATTATTATTTCTTTATAAGAGCCCTTTATATAAAACAACAAACACCTGACCTAAATATACAAAACTTTCATCAACATGATATTCTAATCGAATGGCCACAAATAAAAAAATTCAAGACGTAACACGCCCTCGACTAGAGTCAACAAACATTCAATCGGATTGGCAATAAACTGAAGAGGAAATAACAAATGTGCATACGGTGACAGAAGTTTCCAAACAATATGAGCGTTCAAATATGCAATCAACACTTGCGCTGTTACCAAGTAAAGAAAACAAATTTTCGCAAAAAGGTGAAACGAAAGACTACATTTGGAACAATAGCACTCTTACACGCAACAGCGAACAATGCGAAAAGATCGTTAATTCTCAAGCCATCAATACAATAATGACCAGATCTCAGACATCACTTTACAATACAGTGAGAAGGATCTTTAAGTGCAAACAGGCACAAACAGACACAAACGCATACACACTTACCAATCTGCCAAAAAACAAGAATTAGAAAACCGAGAATTTGTTTGTTGCCTTCACATATTCAAATGAAAACCCAAAATGTATACAAATGAAAGATTGTTGAGCGAAGTTTAGAAATCTCGAAATAAATGACCATTATCCAGTTTGTTATTAATGTATTTTTTCTTCCTAATTAGAAATATACTGTGCAATATTCAAAGGTAGTGGACATATATATATATATATATATATATATATATATATATATATATATATAATTAAATACAGCTTAGTTTATATTTAGCATTTTATTCGACTTTCAGAATCCTATATTTCGAAATTCTCATCTTTTCATTATTATAGTTTTAGTTATTGCACATGTTATAGACTTTCGATTGAAGTTTTTACTGAAGCTTACCAAAATTTGTGGTAAATGCAAGCGAACTTACTATCCTGGTGTTTATTCTACTTCATTTCAAATGTAATGCCCTGCGAATAGGCATATTTTCTTGAATGTGCAATTGCTTTCTGATTGATTAACCAAACAACTCATTAGGGATAAACTGAAAAATTACGTTATAGGTTTAGGTCTACAATTCTATCAAATTAATCAACTTGCTTTTGTTATTCACCTTAAAAAAGCCCAATTCTCTAACAAGCTCTTAAAAACCTGGCTCGTTTAGAAGAATGTTTTCTACTATTTCTCGTAGCTAATTGGTATCAGCCCTCAGTTGGATAAATTGCAAATCAGCCTCGTATGGGTAAATGCACATTTTGGTCACGAAATATTTTCCTCATTAGTAATTGAATTTTAGCCTGTTGATTCATTGCTTCCTATGCACTTTTCTTGCATTGAATAAAGGTGTCATCTTCTGACATATATAAGAAATTATGCCATAATTCTAAGACTGTGGTACAACTATATTATCGCAAGGCGTAAAATGCATGATCGCCTAAGTTTGCATAGAATGTTGCATGCTTAATTCTTCTTCACACAATATAGCGAAAATAATCTTTGTACATTCAAAATATTTTGCACATCATTTTTACTAATATGAACGATGTTGCTACTAGGTTTAGCGTGATCTATATATATATATATATATATATATATATCGAGCCTTTATAATCTCAACAGTATATTAGGTTGCAATTTCAATTTATCCAGTAAAACGTTTTCGTTCTTGATTGGAAGACCTTAATTTACTACCTGATGGGATGTTGAATCTATAATGACAGAATGTACATAATGAAATTCTTCCATCAGATATATATATATATATATATATATATATATATATATATATATATATATATATATATATATATATATTGTCAGTATAGACTAAACATTGCATAAAATAACAAAATCAGTTCATTGAGAAGACCGATGATGATCTTATTGGGAACTCCAAGTTATATCTATTATTTTACGCGGAAGTGACTAGAATCATGATAAATTTGCTTTGGAATCTGAGACAATCCACTAAGCCAAACGTGCTGTTTACTACTCGCGAATTGAAATCATATGGTCTTCTATCAAGTGGAGCCCATTTATATAACTTCTGCATGTGGCATGGTATCTGTTGTATTTTGACAGGCCGATGGCGGCTAATTAGAACTTCAGCTCCAAAAGGAGATTCAAAATAGATTTCATCCTGAAGTAAAGTCTAAACAGAAACATTAGTTGGTATACGGCGTCAAATTTCAGTTTGTAAGCGGCACCATCATTGCAATGAATAGAGTCCCATGCTTCTAAGCAAATGTGCCCCGGTTCGAGCTCCTTCTGCGTGAAATTCTGGACAGTACTTGAAGAGTTCCAAATAAGAACGAAAGCGGTCGACTATATGAATTGGATTTGCTACCTGTTACACTGGTTTGCTTATACTGACAATACATATATATATATATATTATATATATATATATATATATATATTTCAGTGTAATTTTTAATCATATAAAATATAATGGCACTATATTTATTATAAATATGTTGTTATTTAAAACTTTAATTAGCATCAGCTAGCAAGGACTATTTATTCAGTGGATCTTTTTTGTTCGTTTTGAGGACTCGTCATTTAATATCCTTTATTTGCCGCGGGTGTGGCCGGAATAGGCGCACATTTGCTTTGGAGTATGGGACAATATCCATTGTGCCGCGCATGCTGCATATTACATGAAATTTTATATCATTTTTATAATACTATGCCTTTTGTTTAGCCTTCCCTACTGGTAGGAATATCTTCGTAATCTCCTAAAGCATGAAGTTCCAACTGGCCACCTTAGAAATTTCATTATAAATCAGACACTGCGCCACTTGGAGAAATCTTATTCAATTAAATTCTATTGACAAGATATTTATTATAAATATTATGTCCTTACAAGCACAACATTGCGTCAGTTAGCAAAGACAGCTTCGCCATTAGACCGTTTTCGTTGTGATTGTGGAATCGTAAAATACTTCTTGCGGATGGGACTCTACCTGGGGCATATTATGCTTCGAAGACTAAGAAGCTATCCACTGTACTACGCGTGCCGCCCATACAAGCAATTTTAAGTCAAAAACCAACTACTGTTTCTAACTACCCACCATCTTTTGTTAATTGCGCAACAAAAATGCGATCGACATGGGCAATTATATTGTTTTGAGTTATAATGACAGAATTTCCATTATATATATATATATATATATATATATATATATATATATGTATATATATAGATATGTAAGTATAAACTAAAAATTGCATCCGTTTCCAAGGGACTTTCATTCAGAAGAAACCCGTCTAATTCTCTTCAGAACATTCTGCGAATGCCAAAAGAACTACATCGTGTTTGCTTGGGAATTTGTAATTACATTCACTGCACTTCACACGCTGCACACCACACGTACATTCAATTTAAATATCAGCTTATACTTTTTGGTTAACTTTTCTTCAGGTGGAACATAATTTGAATCTCTTATACTTGAAGCTCAAACTAGCTTCACTCAGTCTGTCATTGTGCCATTGAAATAATGACACTTTTGGATGCATTTTTATATTGACTTAAAATGATAGGATTATTATTACATTTATGTTGTCAGTATAAAGCAAACTTTGCATTTCTCGGCAAAGGCAATTCATCCGGTATACCGGCTATGTTTTCATTGGGAATTCTTCAATTACTGTCCATAATATTTCACGGGCGGGACTCGATCCGTGGAACATATGCTTTGGAGTCTATAATTCTCTCCCCTGAGCCATCGATGTTGCATACTATATGCAATAATAAGTCATACAATAGCGTTACGGGCGTCTGATTTTATGAATAATTGCCGGAATCCGAAGGAAATTAAATCCGGTTCAATGCTCCTGTCGTGCCAAACGGCTCCAAGTAATTTACGCGATTCAAGTATAGACGACACCATTATACTTGCCTATTTCCATTGCTACTATATGCAATGATGGATTTGTACCCAACAAATAAATTATATATATATATATATATATATATATATATTGTTAATGAAAAGAAAACATTGAATGAGATAGGAAATGAAATAATATAGGAAGACCGGTAAAGTCATTTTTTGTACTCAGTAAGAACATGTCGCAATCGTCGCAGCTAGGATGTTAACTAGGATTCATGTGCTTCAGAAACATTGAACTCATGAGTTGCGTCAAATATCGTGGTGCATGCTGTTTTCAGTTATATACAATAATGTGGTTTATATATATATATATATATATATATATATATATAGGTATATATAGACATATATATATTCTTTATAATGCCATGCCTTTTTAATTTTAAGCAGTATATTTGTAATTAGGAAGAAAGAACACATTAATAACAAAGTGGATAAAGGCCATTTATTTCGTGAATACTAATCATCTCTTATACAATCATGCATATTTATACATTTTGGGTTTTCAATTGGTTATGCTAGTGGTAACAAAATCTGACTCGCTTTTACTTGTTTCTTCCAACCAGCCAAAACAAAACAGAAGAAAAAAAGCGAAGTCAAACCACCATAACATCAGTGAAAACCCAAAATCCTGCTATGTATGATTATACCAACTTGACTCAATTATATTCACAATAACAACCTTATCACTTTGTTAACAAGTGTTCTTTCTTCTAATAAGAAAATGCTTCTTATATATATATATATATATATATATATATATATATATATATATATATATATAATGTTATTAATTATATTACAAGTCGTAAATATTGGCAGATAGAATATAGTCAATTAACCAGATTTAAGTGCATCGATATAATTAAATTATTATTACATAATTATTAAAGAATTTTGTAACTTTTTTTAATCTTTTAATATCGTTTTTTGAGTCACCATGGACAAAGCCAAGATCAATGCGGCCGAATATCGTCACCAAACAGGCGGTTAAAGTATAATTAGCATTAGGTCAAATCTACGTGATAAGCACATGGAGAGGTTTGAAATAAAATACCAATTGATCACGTTTTTGAATTTTAGAGTCCTCGTACTGTTCCAGATTAGCCTCTCTACTGCATTACTGCATTTGTTAATTTGATGAAATTAAGTAGACGGAGTTTTGCGGGATAATCTTAATAAATCTCATTGCCCTAACAATGTAGCTCTACAGATTACCAACAGGAGGTGCTCAATATCAGCTTTAGAATTGAAGAAAACTAGATTTATTTAGAATAAGCTTGATATCTTCATGTCAATCTATCCATCCGAGTACAAATTTAAATCTATGAATATAAATCTACACATGAATCTTTAAATATGAAATTTCACATTCAAATGAAATTGGTGCATTCACCAAATTATCTATCCGATTACAAAATTAACTCTATAATTATTAATATGTACATGTATTTTTTTGAATATGAAAACTCACGTTCATATGAATTTAGTGCATGTATAATTCGTTTTTTAGTTAGTCTTCTATTTTTAAACACAAATATATAAAAAATAAAAAGAAATAGCTATATATGAATATTTGTAGATAGATAAATTACTTCTTGATACAGCTATTAACTTATTTAAATTTGTTTTAGATTTTCATTTATATAAAGATCTAACCAACTACTTTTCTATCTATAATATTATCAATATATTTAACGTATTTTTGTACATATATATATATATATATATATATATATATATATATATATATAAACAATTCATAGTTATTTCGTTGAACAATATATATATATATATATATATATATATATAGAGAGAGAGAGAGAGAGAGAGAGAGATTATAATTATAATTATTTCGCCAGTGTAAACTAAATATTGCATCAAGTAGCCAAACCAATTTATTCGGTAGACCGGTTGGGCCTTCAATGGGAGCTATTCATATAATCTCCAGAATTTGCCGCAGACGGAACTGGTACCGAAGCACATGCTTCGGAGTGTCAGACAATGAATGAAATATTCCCTGGTTCGGGTCCCATCAGCGGCAAATTATTGACAGTATTTCGAGACATGCGAATAATGAAGATACTAGTCTACTGGATGAATTGCTTTTGCTACCTGATGCAATGTTTAGTTTATACTGACTAAAGGCAAATTTACATACATATATATATATATATATATATATATATGTATATATATATATAAATACATTATTTAATTATTTATATATCCAACATTATTTTATGTTTACAATTGATTCGAAATTATTGTTAGTTTTTTATCAACCACACTTTTCTTACATAATATCCGTCAACTGTTTTCGCATTAAAATTGATAAAATAGTGTATTCAAAATTTTTGTCAAAAATGTAACTAGCTTCCTTTACGTCAATAATAAAAAGTTGCACTGTTAGTGTTGTCTCGGTGCATTATGTAACTTCTCATGAAGAACGCAATAACTGGATTTTAACTTCATGTTCGGATAAATTGAAGCAAGTGATCTTTTACTTGTTCTATGCTTAACGTCCAAATTTAAATTTATAGTTAAAAACATACATTTCATTTTTTGTAGAATTGCCCTTGTCCGTCTATATGGAGCTAAACTTCTAACTCAATCTCTTTGTAATATTCCCACAATCATTGATCGATATATAAACATACTGACACTGAAACGCATGGGCAAGCATCTTTTTTAATTTTACAGGCAAGATTCGTAAAGCTAACGAATAATGTGCCGCAAATCTGCACGAATGATTTTTAAAAAATTTAAAATGTTCATTTTCTCCAAAATGACAGGTCAGGTTCATTTAAAATTGACAAGTGCAAATTAATTTACTTCCAAGTCACAAGAGAAAGAAATAGGCATTGCACCTTCGGGGCAAATATTTTGAATGTCTGCTCTTCAAGCAGGTAAGGGTTTTCTATCACATTCTCGGCCAAAATATGCAACCCGTCCACACCTATGCATGAAAATCATCCCTGAATGGATATCTTGCGCCCTACAAAAATTTATCAAATAGAATATGATTAGAAAGTAAACTATACTATTAATATGCAATAAATATTTCTTTTATTTAGAATGAAATATTTTTTCAATATTTAATTCTAAGCCAAAACGCGGGTAATTGTGCAAATTGTTCCATCATACACGTACGTAAAAACGATGGCCTTTAACACTTGCACATTGAATTCCAAAGGTAGACGCGAAGTAAATGCAAAGTGAGATTGGCCTATTCATTGGACCCGGCCTTTCACTATAATCCTGCAAATGGTCGTTCATCCAAGTTCCTCTTTACTAAATCGAGTAGGGTGTGGTGTAATCGAGTGTCTGATATCTCAAATAATTCGCGGAATATTTGGCTTACCGATTTTACGACTCATCCTCGCAGAAATGTCCAAGTAATCTGGTAAGTAGGCTGAATTTGAGGCCTTCTGTAAGGATGACCAAACGGTTTCAAACTACATTCCTTCATTGTATGGCACGGTGATGGCACATCGTAGAGCAATGGTTTAGACTAGGTTTAGTCGTAAATATCGCCTCATGTCAATGCGTCGGACGTCCAGTTGACAGTTACTTAAATTTTACCAAGCAAATTCATCAGTTCAGAAAACTGCCAAGGCTGTGGCCGATGTAATCGCGCATCTCCCGTTTATCAACTACCTGAGTGTATACTTGAGTTGAATAACTTCGACTTCGTGCTTTTTGGTATATACGTAAATTATAGGGTGGATTGCATAACTTGCCAAAAGAACCTGATAAAGTGAAGGCCAATACGTCTTAGGAATCTCGGCAAAAACTGATACGTCAGCTGTGACCATAGACAACAGGTAGATGAATGAGTGAACAATTGGTAGTAATGCGTCATTACGCGTAATTTTAACCTTCTGCAGAACATTGACTTTTAAATTGATTATAGCAAAATGAGCTAAGCGTATTGTATATTTTTTTGCAAATATACATTAGATTGTAGCAATCCCTCACTCAGGCATCGGAAAACCCAATGTGCCTCAGATTTTCGCAGTCTGGAATATTAAAGATCCATATAGAAATTAATTGAGGCGTGCATATTACAGAGTTAATTAATATTGGACCGTCAAAGTTAGAATGTAGAAATGATATATATCAAATTAAGGATGAAATTTGCTTTAAATCAAGTTTGCGAGCTTGAAGTAAACACCAACCCCATTGTATTTAACCAGTCTACGAACAACATAACAAAACTACCGCCAGCTGCAACGCACTGACACGTTTCGACCTTCCATGATCATCATCAGAGTACGACGGCAAACTGACTATCGAGGATCAAACCGCATTGAATATATATGGAAATCAAATTTAGATATGCGGCTCTCACCTCTAGCAGTCTCGCATACATTGAACTTGACTGGAAATGTCAGCTGCACAATTTCTATGCAGTCACGAACATTAACTGTTTGCAGCTTTCGCCATATATACATATATAGGCAATACAATTTAACAATAATTGATTGCGCGGGTGGTGGTAACAATGCTTTAAATCAAGTTTGCGAGCTTGAAGTAAACACCAACCCCATTGTATTTAACCAGTCGTCGAACAACATAACAAAACTACCGCCAGCCGCAACGCACTGACGCGTTTCGACCTTCCATGATCATCATCAGAGTACGACGGCAAACTGACTATCGAGTATCAAACCGCATTGAATATATATGGAAATCAAATTTAGATATGCGGCTCTCACCTCTAGCAGTCTTGCATACATTGAACTTGGCTGGAAATGTCGGCTGCACAATTTCTATGCAGTCACGAACATTAACTGTTTGCAGCTTTCGCCACATATACATATAAAGACAATACAATTTAACAATAATTGATTGCGCGGGTGGTGGTAACAATGCTTTAAATCAAGTTTGCGAGCTTGAAGTAAACACCAACCCCATTGTATTTTACCAGTCTACGAACAACATAACAAAACTACCACCAGCTGCAACGCACTGACTCGATAGTCAGTTTGCCGTCGTACTCTGATGATGATCATGGAAGGTCGAAATGCGTCAGTGCGCGGCTGGCAACCAATTTCGTCAGGTGTTCGTAGAACTGGTTAATACAATGGGGTTGGTGTTTACTTCAAGCTCGCAAACTTGATTTAAAGCATTGTTACCACCACCCGCGCAATCAATTATTGTAAAAGATGAAATTTGTGTAACTTACTTCTCAGAATTCGGATTCGCCCCAACGATTTGAATTTTATTATTAAATTTGTCAGTAAATGAGAACTATTAAATTAAACAATTATGCGTTGAATAGATATTTACTTAAACTATTTAAGTCGAGTTTGTTAATTTGGCATAAACCCCAATCCTATTGCAATTGATCCTTCGCAACATATTGAAAAGCCACAGCCAGTCGCACATACAGATAGATTTCGGTCATCTATGATTATCTCCAGAGCACGAAAGCAAACTGTCTAGTGAGGATCAAACCGCAATGCATATGTTCTATAACAAAAATTACGTATGCGATTCTCACCCCAAGAGAGTCTCACATGCACTGAACCCAACTGGACTTGTCGGCTACACAAGTTCTATGCAGTCGCGTTTATAAACTTTTTGTAGCTTTCACCACACGTATATACGTTGTAAATTTAAATATCACAGCTGGTTCGTTTGGAGGTCACAATTATTCAAATCAAATAGCAACCGTACTTTATTTTAAAAGACATGCAACATTACGAAAATAAATTACATCACACAAAATGATAGGTTTTGTTCTTCCACTAACATCATCGCAGCACGACACAAACAGAATACCAATGCTCAAAGTGCAATGCATTTATAAACACGGAAATGTTTCGTTTGATATTTCCAATCAAGTACGATTTAAATGCGACTAAAACGGATGAGAATCGCATTTCAGACTCTTAATAACCTAGTTATGCATTGCGGTTTCATCCATTTTAGTCAGTTTGCCATCGTGATCTGCTTATGGCCACGTTTAAACAATGCGCGTCAGTGCGTGCGATTGACGATGGTTTTATACGTTCGGGCCTAGTTAAATACAATTGAATCAGGTTTATTTCAAGTGTGAAAACTTGTCTTGAATTACTTTGATCACTTACCGCGCAATCAATGATTGGTTGACTGTATGACATATATTCTTTTCATTGTACCCTTCCTGTGTGCAAAAACAAAAGGAAATTTTATCAGATTCAAGAAACGCTTCTTTCTCATTATCTCCTTAAGTATCTACCAATAAAAATATCTTTATATTTAAATAGGAAGGCAAAACAAGATAGAAATATGAATACGTTTAAGGAGGATGCAGCTTCCCGAATGGCCCGAAAGAAAGTTGAAGCGGTATTAACACGCACATTTAATGTAGCTAGACTACGAATGTTATTTCACCAGCAACCAAAGAGGAACAGCTGTTAATGTCGACATCAGCTATTGTTTACCAATATACATGCGCAAGTTGTCGATCGACCAGACGGTTAATTACTCGAATGAGAGAACATTGTAACTTAAACGCCTGTATTAAATCAAATGGTGAATACACGTCTGCAATTGCCTAACACATCGTCGAAACATCGCACGTTTGTTCTCCAGACGTAGCATTAAAAATAATTACTAAATGCAATAACAAGACGGAGCCTTATGGATAAACAAATTGCAGCCGGATTTATGCAAGCAGAAGAAGAATTTTCAAACATTGACCTTGAACTGGATG
>JAQBSW010008816.1:0-32065 GCA_029291075.1 Eudiplozoon nipponicum
ATGTATGTATGTATGTATGCATGTGTGTATAAGTGAATGTTTACATGTATATAGGTATGCCTTTTTTATATGGATGTATGTAGGTTTGAATTTCTTTATGTATGCATGTATGTGTGTATGTATGTAAGTATGTAGATGTGTATTTAAGTCTGGCTGTCGGTATGTATCCATGTATGTAAGAATTCAAGTTGGATATTAATTTATATTAATGACTGAATGAATGTACTCAAGTATGAAATTTCTTTTACACAAATAAAATATCCATTTATTTTAGATTTATTCTGATTGTTGTTTAAAGGCTATGGAGTATTTTCATTTACGCATGATTTTTTATGCTTCTAAGCATTTTTATGTGTCATTGAAAATATTCTTTAATTATGTAGTAAATAAAAATGATTCAGATTACTTCTTAGCATTTTTATTGAGTAAACTTTAGTTGTTGTTTTTAAATTAGGACATAGTTCGATAAAAAATCCTATGCGTATTGAAAAACTGCTAATAATGAAATGTAATTGACAAACTGAGGGAAATTCAAAAGCAACCATTCTGAAATCTGGTATTTGAGCAAAGGTCCATTAATGTGGTATCGATCATCAACATTATCATCATTAATATCATTATCATCCCAACCATCGTCTTATTTATCATTAGCATCATTATGATCATCTGTGAAGGTAGGTAGAATTTTGATTTAGAACGGATGTGGTGACTTTACAAGGCCATAGACCTGAACTACACCTCCTGATGAAAAATACACAAAGTAAAATTCAACTCATATCAACCCGGACGCCTCAAACAATAAAGTTCATCATATTTTTAAGCGAAACTTGGCCTTGTTCGATAAAAGCAATTTTATTAACATATTCTTGGGGAAGATAAACAACTATAAAGCGATATTGCATAATTCATTGCATACTTTATTATAGAGAAAATTTTCAAATTTTCTGATTAATGTGCTAAATTGTGAAGAAAATATGTGCAATATTTTGTTCTAATGCGCTTAATGCTACCAAATATCCTGACAATTATTTAAAATCATAGTTACGATCAGTATATGAACACCTATCCCATTATTATATATATATATATATATATATATATATATATATATATATATATATATATATATATATATATAAACTTTTCATTATAGACTAAGCATCGTATAATGTAGAAAGTACAATTCATCCAGTCATGCTTAAATAACTGGATATATATATATATATATATATATATATATATATATATATGATGTGGGTATAAACAAATTTAAAAAAGCAAATAATAAAATATATTTAAAATATGTAATATACCTTAGGTGATTCGTAGAAATTTATCTTGTTTTTTACATTTAAGTTTTTTATATATACACCGATATGTATATGGTTTGGACGCAGATATTTAAATGAAAAAAAAATTATACAGGATATGAGGATAAATGTGTATTTGGTGGTGATACAATTCGTTAGTGTAGGCTCCGTATTCGGTCTTGTCCAATCGATAGAATAGTACTATATACTTACAACAGTTTTACTAACTTTTCTTTCTCTATAATATTTTGCACACAGAATGAGATTAGATAAATCGGGAATTTGAGGATTACTGAAATGTGATTAAAATAAAGACTATTGTTGATCCTTCTACGCGTCCGGAAATTTCGGTTGAAAAATCGAGATATCCCGGATAGGCATTTATTTCAATCCATAGGTTTGTTTACAGTTATTATGTAAATGTCACTTTAGATAATAGAACACATATGTGTGTATAAGATGTAGTGCGTGGGGGTGAGGTGGATAACTTTATGTATACATGCCAGTATGATAGAAAAGGTATGAAGACCGGATATGAAGACAGAAAATAAACAATACTTCAAGAATTAAAATAAGTATATCTGTTATTAATGAGGACAACACATTTGCCACAAGTTGTTTTGTCTCTATGAATATGGTATCAACCCTGAAGATGTGACTGGAAATGAAGTCCCGAAAATTCGGAAAAATTCAGAAAATCTGGTTCCAACTACATTTTCCGACAAGCAGTTCATGAGCGGCTTCATGGTGAAGAGAAAATTGAGAACACACCAATCAATGCCAAACGCCAAAGATGCACCTGGAAATGTAAAGGATTCCATGTTTATTCAGTGCTATCAATTGTCCCGCACAAACAAGATGAGACAACAAAACAATTCTTCTGGTCGACCGGTTTAATACTGATTGGGAAGTCTTTAAATACTGTTCAGACTTTTCCGCGGACAGGGCTCGAATTAGAGCACATCTGTTTCAGAGAATGTGACTTTAACCACTGCCACACATTATACACAAATTTCATTTAAATTCCGGATTCATAATTTTTATTAGATTTTCATAAATTTGAGGTCAATTTTGCCACTCTTTATACCTAAATATCCAACAAGTCGCCCCTAAAATTTCATTGTAAAACAGACAAGGCGTACATGTCTACGTAGTAGGGATATAAACATTTATAAAATTAAACATTAATTGATTGAGCGTATGGTGATAAAAATTAATTCCGAGAAATATTCGAGATTTACATAAATAGCAATCCAAATTCAAATTCGTTAGTATAGCCGAAACATCATGTTATTTAAAAAAAACAGATTGAGGATGGCTAATTGGAACTTTAAGTAGAAAAGTATGTCACACAAGGCTTCCCATAAATGATGAACAACCAAAAACAAAAGGTTTACGTGCAGCTAAAAATTGTGTGTAGTTCTGCCCCCGGGTAGTGTAGAGAAAATAACCATAGACTACGAAACAAATGTGCCCGGACTCGAGATCCTTTTGCAGAATAATTCTGATCAGTATTTAGAGTGTTTCATATAAGATCAAGATCGGTTTACTGGACGAATTTCCTTTTATTCCTTCCGCAATGTTTAGCATATACTTACAAATAAATGAGATTGGATGCCCAATATCAATTGCCAGTTCTCTCCAAATCATTCGTTGTCTACAAATTCTCATTTATATGCGGCAGCATGTGTTTTGGACGTATGCAGAAGCAATTGACCTTCAGAAACTCGCAACATGCACTGCAGAAATTGATACAAATTGGTATGGCACCGTGAGAAAAATCAGATATTTCCGATCATATATTGTTACCGGGCCACCCAGCCAATTTTACCTATTCCTCAATTCTACGAAAAGCAAAATCATAAATATTATATATATATATATATATATATATATATATATATATATATATATATATATATAACTCTTGACTTAAAAGCATTCAGGAAAGTCCAAACACCCACTGGATCAGACTCAATAACGTTCGATCAGATTGGCAACAACATGAATGAAAAAAATAGCTGCAAATACGGTATTACAACCATTGTTAACAGCGAAAAAAATTTAAAAACAATATGAGCATTAATTACTACGATCTGCACACCCTGTTCTGTTACCCAGGTGACAACAAAATTAAGTAACAAGGCAAAATGAAGGACGAATCTCGGGGGGAAAACATTTGTACACGTTACAGACAATAATGCGAACAGTTAATTAATTCCTAATCCATCAATACAAGAAGGACCAGATCTTCGACATCACTTTGTAATACAACGAGAATTACTCCAACACGCAAACAGGGACACACACAGACACCTATAAATATACACTTACCAATCAGCCCAAAAAATAAATAAAACTAAACCTAGTCAGACTAGTTGCCAAAAACATGACAAATTGAAAACCCAAGATGTATCTAAATGAAATATTTTAGTAGTCTCAAAATAAATGGTCATTATTTATTTTGTTATGAATGTGTTATTTCTTCCTTATAAGAAATATACTCTGCAATATTCGAAGGCAATGGAGGTAATAAAGAATGAATATATATATATATATATATATATATATATATATATATATATATATATATATATATATATATATATATATATATGAGATGTTAGTTTGTAAATAATTTAAAAAATATGAGAAAGAAACGGTTTTTTTATTTGATAAATTTTCTTTACCTTTTTGTTCATGGAGAGGATACTATGATTATTAAATATTTGGCTTAAACTAAACACGAGTTTTTTCACTGAAACCGCGTTTTAAGTAGTCTATAAAATCGACATATAGTATTTTATGATGTAATTTAAAAGGAATTCATCTAAATATATGTATTGAAACAGATAATGGCATCAGAATATTAACTAATATGTGAAATATCCGTGATAATCCATAGTTAGCAGAATGTTTGTAAGTTCGCGCTACAAATGTTGGGGTGAAATGCGATTAGTTTGCCAAAAGCCGTATGCTGCAATACGGTAGGAATAAAATATTTCGTGTTTTTGTCTATTGGCGGTAAAACAAAATTTCCGATAAAACGTGTGAAGAATCAGATAAGCAAGCAATCTGCTGGAAATCTTTCATATAAATGAAAATGTGCATATAATGCATGTTTAATTGGGCGAACAAATAGTCGTTTGGCTTTACGCATGCATAAACACGTACTTGCACATTTAAATAGTTGTGGAAACGTAGCAACAAAATACGCTTTCTACACTTTAATCTTGAGTGTAAAAATAGATTTAGTAGCATGAAAAAAATCGAAGTCATAGCTAAGACAGTACAGCCGCAAGCGATGCTTTTTCTTGAATCTATTCCCATAAAAATCGCAATACCTGTTTTTTTTAAATAAATATATTGCAGAAAAAATTTTAAAAAAACGTGATCAATTTCGTCGTGGCGATTTAAAAAATGCTGTTTCCAATTTAAAAAAATTACACTTACTTGCTTTAGCGCCGCTTGTTTTTATAAAACTGAGGTTATTTCCTATTTGCCTATGGAGAACGGTACAATTTTTATTTAGTATGTTTTATTTGTATCCCTAGAAGTGTTTTGCTCTTTTTCAGTTTGAGAAAAACAGTATTATATTATTTACTGCTTTGTTTTGTCGCGGAAAACATATTTTTTATTAAATAATTGATACCATATATTGCATTACATTTTCAATAGTATATTTAGTGCGAATTTTATGAATATAGTGGATATTTCTAGGTGTACTAATATCAAAGATAACGTACAATTTATTTGTAAGATAAATTAAAACTAAATGAATGCTATAACAACCTTTACTGAGTTTGATTATCGAAGGAAAGGAAAATAAAATATTCAGTGCCAGTCTACAGTAATAATTGATTTTAATCAGTTCACTTTCCAATTCTCTTTATCTTGTAATAAATAAACACAATAATCTCTGTACTAACGTTAAAATTTATTAATAAATAATACCAATTCAGATCTGCTTGATTATAACGTCAACTGACAACAATCCACAGGTTACAGCTGTAAAATACACTTTAGTTCAATCATGAATGCCTGTTCATCTATTGTTTATCACATCTTAACTAAATATGAATGAATAAAAAGTGGGCGCTTGCCGTTTAAATGGCTGTCATTTTAATTTCACTTATGTTATACAGGCTGGTCTGTAAAAACTAGCATTAATTATCTGACATATTTCTGTAGTTTTGGAGCTAATTATTCGCCGACATTCCTACGTTTGCATTGATAATTTACTTGTCATTATATGCGTCGTGAAATTGTTGCGTCAGTGCTAGTAAATGCAATATTTTGTGACTCGCTAAACTTGTTACCATTTCTCTCGTGTACGAAACACGTGTAAATGAGATTATACATTATTTTCATGCTGACTTCGATATTTCCTTTTTTGTCATTTTCTGGACAAATTTATTATAATGTACACAATATCCAAAACACTATAGTGGGGATTGGTTTGCTACATCTCTTCTATCATGTTGTATCGGTTTTTGACTGAAAATTGGAAGAAATATGTTGGAAATGGAACGAGTTAGGACCAGAATTGTCACTATCGTGGCTAACACATTCAAGATATATTAAAAAATATTTTTTTTAGCTATGACACAAATTGCATCATACTCGTTCATCTGACACCTTGGTAACAGTTTAGTATATTTTCATAATGGCGAAAAAAAGCACGGAGAGATGCATAGAGAAGCTTGCTGAAATCAGTCGACATAGGTTTTCTCTATAAATCGGAAGTAAATAATTTACCTACAAAATTAAGAAGTAATGTGCCGATATAATAATTGGCGTCTGTAAGAACCATTTGTAATTAAGCATTTTGTTCGAATTAATGTGCAACCATTAGCAAAATTCAAAACCGTAGGTAAATATAGATATTTTAATTCATGTTACCTTGACATAGATTTGAATTAAAATTTCATTAAAATGAAATAGCAGAACTATGACTGGATTGGTCTGTTTGTCCATCCATATTAAACCATGGAACAGGTTACAGCTGTAAATACACTTTAGTTGAATCATAAATGCGGTTGAATTCTGTTGTCAAGAATAAGGATTTTCAAAACTAGTAACTAAAAATGCTACAAACCGAACGAGATTAATAAAGCTTTGCATCGATGTAAACATTTTATAAGGCCATTTCGGACAACATCGTTCATTACATTTGTAATTTCACCATACACAGCTTAAACTTCGTTATATTTTAAATAAATTTTTTTTTATTTGCACTTATTTAATGACTAATAAATTTTAATCTAGACAAGCTTATTCATTTAATTTTATTTGTTCGTTTTACTGCCTTTCTTCTGAATTTTTTATAATGAGACTTTTGTTTACTTTACCTCTTTATGATGAGGTCTTCAATACTGATTCCATATCAGATGCGCATAAAGAATTCATTTCTCGATTTAAATATATATATATATATATATATATATATATATATATATATATATATCAATTTTAATAAATAACGCTTGATTATCTTACACATATTTTCTCATAATCTGTCACTTACACGTAGGTTGCAAAAATGTATTACAAGCAATTGTTGAATTTCGTATAATCCATAATCATGTTTCACGGCGTATATACTCACTAATTCGTGTCCTTACTAAACATAGGCTTATATATTAATTTATTTGGCTTATAAAAAATACCATATTTTACGATTAAATGCCAAAATGGAATAAAGTGAGACTAATTTCGTTGAGAATATAAGGTTCATTTTATGTTGGAACGTTTATTCAACAAAACAAATTTTTTCAGATAACATTTTTATACATTTCAACTTGATTATGTGAATAAGTACTTGCCCAATTTTCAATCTCATTTAAATCATTTTTCAGAGAAAGCCGGTGTTTTTTGCTACTTAAGCATTGAAATTTTAGAGTGTTTATTTTCGAATTAGTGTGGTCCCTATTATACAGTTACGTAATGCTCGAGATCTGATTTTTTGTCTAATATTAGACGACTAGCCGGCTTATCCTCTAAAAGGAGCCAGCCGCAGTAAAGATAAAGGGTAAAGGTATTAGACGACGCATAAGATGGTCTCACGCTTTTTGGCTATGGCATTAAAACATTCTTTGAAAGATTGCGCAGTGCGGACGCCATCTTGAGAATTTCCCCGAGTTGCGATCGTGGGTTGTCGCCTTGCCATATCAGTTTCGTAAAGATCCGTATAATCCCCATTTCAAAGTACGCATCGAGTTCATCTTCATAGTGGCTGGGTTCTGATTTGTCGCTTTCCTCCGAAGACTTCAACAATGTTCATACTAATCACTGGAAGTAACGAACGATCTAATCTTCGTTGACGGGCTGGCTGATTTGTCCCGTTCATAACGAAGTTTAGATCATGCCTCATTTCCAGTTGATAGTATGAACGATGTTGAAGCCTTCGGAGGAACGGGACGAATAAGCAACCAGCCACCACGAATACGGACTCCATGCGTACTTCGAAATGCCAGTGCATGATGAGTTCCCAATAAGGACGAAACTGGTCTACTGGATGAATTGCCTTTTCAACACTATAGAATTTTTAATTTATATTGACATATGTAAGTAATTAATGGGTCACGGGTTTATATCAAGACCGCAACCTTGATTAAAATAATTGTTATCACCACCCGCGCAACCAATGCTCGTTTAATTATATAAATGTTCATTTCAATACCACTTCCCCATGTAGTGTGGTTTCTGTTCAGTAATAGCAGATTGGGGATGGTTAGTTGGAACTTTGGGTCTAAATGGATGCCATATGAGCTCCACCTAAAGGAAAAATAGACTAACCAAGTTACGTTAGTTAGTATATAACTGAAAATTATGTGCAGTGCAGTGTGCGGCAGAATGGCTCACAGGTTAGAGCACCAGTGTTTTGTCCACCTATGTTGGATGGTCCACGTACTTGTATGTCTTCCGTATTTATTATTAGCGTATCGTCTAGACGAGCCTTAATTATGCCTAATTCTGCAGTTAAATTATTCATTTGAGAAGTCAGTCCTTGAATCAACGTTTCCAACCCATCAGAAGCCATTTTAAATGTACAACAAATGCTTTATTTTTACTCAATTATATATAGAATTTTGCTCGCACAACGCGCATCGATTTAATAAAACAAATTTACACATTAATTAATTTATGTTCACTTCAGCTCTAAGTCTGCTTTTCTCATTGGGCTGACTGCTTCATTCTTATACGGGCGCTTCTGCGAGGAATTTCTGTTGAAATAATGTCTGCCGTAGATAAGACCCTTTGTTCATTATTTGTCTTAAAGGTGGTTATTGCCACATCTTCCCCTCTCTCAGGAATCGGCTTTCGCACTCTGCTTAAACGATCCAGTGCAACAGCTCGTGGTCCATCGGGCATGCTAACAAAAACAGTTTTGTGCTCTGAGTCCACCCTCCCCACGCGATATGGCCCATCATTGACAGCCTGCAGTGCCATGGGCTCGACCTTCGCTACCATGACATAGTCGCCGACCTTTAGGCGTGTGAGTGTCGGTTGCCTTGCATAGCCTTGTCGCTGTGTGGCGCCTACATATTCAGTTAACTGTTTTAGTCGTTCCTGAATATCCGCTATGGTGCAGCGCTCATGGGATCCTTGGATTACCGGTTCACCTGGCAGTCTTATATGTCCTCCATAGACCATGGTCGTTGGAGCGAATCCTGTAGCTGTTGAGACATTAAAGCGCATGGCCCGCTCGACCAAATGTAATTTGTCTCTCCCCGTTCCCGGGCTCTTGTGGCACCAACATCGCAGTACCTCTTTCATCGTCCTATGTGCGCGCTCAGCTGTCGCATTGATTTGCGGGTGATAAGTGGCTGTGCGGGAATGCTTTATGTCAAGGTCTTTGCACCACTGATTAAATTCTTTCGACTCAAACTTTGCGCCTTGATCGGTAACAATAACTTGTGGTGCACCGAATCGACTGAGCCATCGCTCTTCTAAGCACGTTATAATCTTTTCTGTTGTGATCTTCTTCAGTGGTACAAACTCGACTCATCGGGTAAACTTATCGACCATGGAAAACACATAGGACACGCCACCGCGAGCTACTGGCAGTGGACCTACCAGGTCGATATGCAGAAACTCGTTCCGTGCAGTGGCATTGAAAGCAATCGGCGTGACTTTTTCTCGTTTTTGTGGTTTACAACGTTGGCATGTAGTGCACTGTTGACAATAGCTACGAATTTCTTTGGACATGCCAGGCCAATACAATCGTGACTGCATTGTCTCAATTAGCCGCCCAGCGCCGGGATGTCCCAACGTTTCATGCCAAAAGGCCATTAATTCTGTTCTTATAGATTCTAGCACAAACCATTGCACTGTTTGTCCTTCTTTCCGCACCAACAGGCCGTTCTGTAGACTCAACGTTTTATATGGTGCAGACACCCCTGTGCCGTTTTTTAATTGATTAACTATTTCCTGATATGTAGCATCTCTTCCCTGTTCTTCAGAGACTTTTATAAGCGGCGAAACCCGAACAGCGGAAATTCTGCTGAGCGCATCGGCCGCCGCATTCTCGATTCCTGCTCTATGATGAATTGATATATCGTACTTTTCTAGTTCTTCAATGGATCGATGTACACGTTTCTTCTCAATACATAGTGATCTCCAATGCACTAGCGCTTTGTGGTCGGTAAAGACGTCCACGTGTCCCCTGATGACAAAATATCTAAACTTCCGCAGCGCCCATTGTACGGCAAGTAATTCTTTTTCTGTGACTGTATAGTTCTGTTCCGCCTTAGTGAGTGTGCGACTTATATATTGCGCAGGACGTCCGTCAGCTTGTAACACCGCTCCTATACCAATATCTGACGCGTCTGTAACAATTGACATATTACCTACTGGGAAAGTCAAAATAGTTGCATCTATTAATTTCTGCTTACATAGCACAAACGCTTGTTGAGCCTCCTCCGTCCAAAGAAATGGTATCTTGGCACTAGTTAACTGAGATAAGGGCTGTTGCGTAACCGCCATCCCTACGAGGTATGGTCTATAGATATTCACCATACCAATAAACCGGCGCAATTGTTTTCTAGTAGTAGTCACCAGATAATCCCTGATAGGTTGTACATTCGAATCTAACGGCATGCATCCGTCCGCTGAGACTAAGTGCCCCAAGAACCGCACTTCTTGAACTATCTGTACCTTTTCTGGATTAAAATGTAATCGCCATTCTACAGCTTTGGCCAACATCTTCTGCAGCCTCACAAGTAATTCGTGTTCAGTAGTGGCCCATATAATAACATCGTCTACGTAAGCTGTTGTACAAGTTAAGTCAGACACGAACGAGTCCATCATTTTTTGGAACACTTTCGGTGCGTTTTTAAGGCCAAATGGTACCCGGGTGAATTGGAAATGACCTTGGGATACTTGTACCGCTAACTTCCATCGGTCTTCGGGCCGCACGCCTATTTGCCCAAATCCCTGTTTAAGATCAAGCACGGCAAACCATTTGTCTCCCGCTAGCTGTAAGAACAGATCACGCAGAGCCGGCATGGGATACGGGTCCGGTTTAGTTACTGAGTTCAATTGCCTAAAATCAGCCGCTGGTCGGAGCGAACCATCCTTTTTCGTAACATAAACCATCGGAGCACGAAAAACAGATGATGACGGTTCAAGAACGCCGGCTTCTATCATTTCTTGGGTTGCTCGAGTCGCTGCTGCTAATTTCTTTGGAGGAGCACCATATATTTTGGTGGTTCGTAACCTTCATTTAGTTCTAGCCATAGTTTAAACTGGTCGACCGTCGGCCCTGGACGCTCGCTACAATCAGGCAGTTGGAATATAATGTTACATTGGGTTTGAAGATTCTTCCACCACCCAGGCAGACAACTGGTCTCCTGCATCTTAAGGGTACATATAGACTTTATTAAACTTATTCCCTCAGGCCGCGATAGGCATACACGTTTATTTTGACAGTCTATCGTTTTAACCCATTTTCTAATGAAATCAAGTCCCAATAAGGGCGTTTGCGTATTCGAAACAACAAAAGACATATGATAGACCTTTTCATTTATTAACAACTTTGTGTCCCACTCGCCCACAGCCACCATCGATGCGCCCGATGCCTGACATAAACTTGCTTTCGTAGGTTTTATATTGTTCAATGGCCAAGTCAATGGTAGTACCGACACATCCGCTCCAGTATCCAATTGCATTATTACTGGCTGTCCGTTGAAGAGTTCTAAAAATTTAACTTTAATGAAAATCCTTACATTTGGCAATGTTTCCCACACTTCCTTTTCTTCAAAAGCCATCTGGTTCGGACCACTTTTTTGTTTGTTCTGCTGGTCTTCATTCGATCTACCCGTCGGAGCCACCCAAGGATTAATATTTGTGCCCTGCTCTCTCCCACCTTTATTTGTGAGATTGTGCACCCTGTTACCCCACTGTACTGGCCGTTCTCGAGGAGCAGTACATTGGTTTTGCTGACGCTTATACGTCGTATTCGTCGGAGCTGGACTCCTTATATACTGACTTTGCTTCCAGGCCACTGGCTGTTGCCTTCTGTCGTGGAACTGCTTATTATGCCGCGAAGAATTCCAATACGGTATGTCGCTCCTGTCAGATGTCGTAACTGGACCCATGCGTGGAGATGCAGCTGCCACTTTGTTTGTCATTATGGCTGAACTTTGAAGAGCCTGAAGTCTCTCTTCAAGGCCTCCCTTGGCGCTGGATATTTCACCGTATCTGGTAGGATCCAGCAGCATGAACATGATGGCCTCATGTGGTTGCAAGCCGGGTAAAGACTCGGTAAGCTTCGAGAACTACCGCTTGATACGTGCCATGGTATCCATGGGCATCTCACCCATTAATGGTTTCAGGCTGTATAATTCTAAGAACACTTCCTGAGGCCTAGCCCGGAAATGATCTAACACGCGTCTTTTGTATTCTTCATACGTGAGGTCAACCGGCAATTCCAATTGGACTGCTACTGTCCAGTCCACTAATTCCTGCACAGCTACACGCACAATAGGTGCTTCCAATGTAAATTCTTGGGCTCGAACTGATGCTTCAAATTTTTCGAACCATAACTGTGGCCTTTCCACATCTAGTGGTGCCAACATCGGCTTAAACTCTGATGACGGTCTGAAATAACTCATCGATTCGGCTGAAAACGCCGGCATATTTCCTCCTGATTCCTCTTCGGCGCGGTCGCCATTGTTTTGTCCACCTATGTTGGATGGTCCACGTACTTGTATGTCTTCCGTGTTTATTATTAGCGTATCGTCTAGACGAGCCTTAGTTATGCCTAATTCTGCAGTTAAATTATTCATTTGAGAAGTCAATGCCTGAATCAACGTTTCCAATCCATGAGAAGCCATTTTAAATGTACAACAAATGCTTTATTTTTACTCAATTATATATAGAATTTTGCTCGCACAACGAGCATCGATTTAATAAAACAAATTTACACACTAATTAATTTATGTTCACTTCAGCTCTAAGTCTGCTTTTCTCATTGGGCTGACTGATTTATTCTTATACGGACGCTTCTGCGAGGAATTTCTGTTGAAATACTGTCTGCCCTAGATAAGACCCTTTGTTCATTATTTGTCTTAAAGGTGGCCATTGCCACAACCAGGTTCCGAAGTACACGTGCCCAGGTTCGAGTCCTGTCCGCGGCAAATTCTGGCCATTACATGATGAGTTCCCAATGAGGACGAAACCGGTCTACTGGATGAATTGCCTTTTCTACACTATACAATTCTTAGTTTATACTGACATATGTAAGTAATTAATGGGTCAGGTGCTTATATCAAGACTACAACCTTGATTATAATAATTATTATCA
This sequence comes from Eudiplozoon nipponicum, assembly GCA_029291075.1. Lineage (NCBI taxonomy): Eukaryota > Metazoa > Platyhelminthes > Monogenea > Mazocraeidea > Diplozoidae > Eudiplozoon > Eudiplozoon nipponicum. The sequence goes on from JAQBSW010008816.1 coordinate 13,120, forward strand.
CCACCCGCGCAACCAATGTTCGTTTAATTATAAGTTATTTGTTTCACTAACGGGACGCGTTTTATACGAGCAAACTCCTTAAATTAATTAATCAAAAATAAAACGTTGTGCTTAGCAAAATGAAATCGTCTGATGGACGAGAAAATTTATTTAGTTTATTATCATCAAAGTTGACAAACTTAACTAAAGAATTATGGATAATAAAGTTTAGGTAGTATGGCACGATAATAGTGAACTCTGAAGGAAACATCATAAACAACCCAATTAATATGGGTGAACAGAATAATGGCGACCAATCCTACATGGCTGCAAACGAACCATTGCCACTGTTTACATGTGTATCAACCAGTTATTTCCGTCCTTCATCAGAATTTAAGACTATGCTTAACTCTCTATGTTGTGAAAGGCCATAGTTGTTTTGAGACAAAATTTGAACCCTCTATTCGAAAGCAAGATTTTCCGCTGGAAGCACCAAATTTGCGTATAGCTATCTAGGAATTTGTTGGTCGTGCAGTAGTAGTCCAATTAAAACTACCTGTAGACCTGCCGTATAGAGAATTAAAACGACGAATGTTGCATCACTTCATTGCCAGGTCTCAGACGGTGTTTCCAGAATTATACAGACTTAAACTACTAACCGGTAAGACGGTCCTGAATATCATGGCACGAATATGGCAACGGTTGTTCAAGCTAACTGAGCCTTTGTCCGAGTTGCATGAGACCATGATGATTACGCTGCTAGACTCCACCAGATATGGCGCAGTATCGAACACGCCAAGAGGCCGGAAATAAAGATTCCAGTTTCTTTTAAGTCCAGTCACGATGGCCATCGCACTAATTGCAACAAAACCACGCATGCGCCCAATTACAATAGCTTGCAATGACGAAATGAATTATTATTAAATTATTAGCGGTATAATCAGCGAGTCCTGTACCGACAGCGAAAACAGTGGCTTCGAAGCAAGTTCAGTATATAAAGACACCAGCTGCGACCAATAAAACGCTTATGGGGCAGAAAAATCATTAACATGTTCCGAGAGAACTGCCAATTCAATGAGACATTAGGATCAATCACCTCACCAGTTGGGACAATAGGAGTCATGGTAAAAAAATGAACACTTTGGGTGCTCAGAATTATGGATCGCGAGAAAATCATCGGTAGAGCACCCTAAAGTCTGCATGGAATCAGATGGCCAACGATAGGTTATCTTTAACTACGGCTAGAATTACACGACGGTTACAAATCACCAAAATTAAATGGTGCTCCACCAAAGTAACTGGCAGCAACGGCTCAGGCAACGCGAGACATGATAGAAGCTGGCGCTCTTGAACCATCTTCATCTATTTTTTGAGCTACCATGTTTAATGTTATGAAGAATGATGGCTCGCTCCGACCGGCGGCTGATTTCTGGAAATTCAACTCAGTCACCAAAGTCGACTCGTAACCCATGCCGGCTCTGCTCGATGTTCCTGAAGTTAGAGGGAGGCAATGGTGGTTCCGTGCTTACTGTAAAGCAAGGCTTATGGAAAATTGGCGTTCGGCTCAAAGACCAGTGGAGGTTATCAGTGAATGAAGCTCATAATCATTTCCAATTCACTTGGGTACTATTTAGTCTGAAGGACACAATGAACGTGTTCCGAAGAATGATCGCCTCCTTCCTGACCGACTTACTCTGTAATAAAGTTTATGTTGGCGGTGTTATTATGTAGGCCACTATCAGACAACAATCGCAAACTCGGCTGAAAACGTTCAGATAGTTGGGCAAATGCGGTTCCTGGGACACTCAGAGTCAACAGATGGATGTATATCCTTAGATTCGAACGTAAACCCTTCCAAGTATTAGCTAATGCCAACTAACAGAAAGAAGTTGCGCCGGTTTACTTTTATGCTGAAATTCTATAACCACATTTCGAGGGGATGGCGTTTACTGAACAACTGGTGTCTAAGCTAATTAGCGCAAAGGTACCGTTTCGTGCGACGCAGGTGGCTAAACAAATGTTTATATAATGTACTCAAAAATTGATGGGCGCCCCACATTTTGGACTTTCCCAATAGGAAAGATATTAATTTTAACAGACGTTTGAAATGAGACGCTTGGACATCCCTGCGCCAATCGCCTCATCGAAATATTGCAGCTGCAATTGTATTATATAAAATAAAAGGTCAGCCCGATTGCTTTCAATGCCACAGCATGAAACTTAGTTTTCCATACGGACTTGGTGGGTCCTTTGGCAGTGGCATGTGACGGGCCAGCATATGTGTTTTCCAAAGACAATAAGTTTACTCGATGTGTCGAGTTTGAAGCAAAACACCACAGAAAAGATTATATACTGCTTAGAAGAGAGTTGGCTCAGTCGGTTTAGTGCATCACAGGTTATTAGTACCGACCAGTGTCCACGGTTTGGCGCAGGAGAATTTAATAGGTGGCGTAAGTAACTTCACATAAAATATTCCCGAATAGCCGCCTACTACACTCAGATTAACGCAATGTCTGAACGAGCCCACCGGGCAATCAAAGTACTGAGATGTTGGTGCCACGAGGCCACGAGATTATGGCGAGACCAAATAAATTTTGGTCGAGTAGGCCATGCGATTGACAATATCAACAGCTGTAGGATTAGCTTTGGCAACCTCGGTCTATTGGGAGCATATACAAATGTCAGGTGAACCCGTAAACACAGGAGCGCATGAGCGCTGCATTAAAATAGATATTCAGGGGCGCCTACAAAAGCAAACTGAATATTTAAGCACTACACAGCGACAAGCCTATGCCAGACAACCTACACGCACTTTTCTACGGGCCACTGGCTATCGCATTGTGGCAAAGGTGGAACTGATGTCACTACATGCTATCAATGATGGTCTGCATCGAGTGTAAAGGGTGAATATGGGGAGCAATACCGTTTTCGTTAACATACACGAAGGACCACGCGCTGTTTAACTTGATTGTTTAAGCACGGTGCAGAGGCCGAATCCTCAGGGGTCGGAAGATGTTGCAGTAGCCAACTTTGAGGCCAAGAACACTCCAATAGTCTCATTTAGAGCTGCGGTGAATACAAAACATTCCTCGCAGAAGTGCACGAAATAAGATGAAGTAAAATCAGGACAGTAATCATCATCGCCATCATGCACAGCCATAAAAAAAGCCACAAGTGACTAATGTTTCATAAGAAGCGAAACAAAAAATATTTATAAATAACGACAAAAATAATTTAGGCACACAAACTATTTGTAAGATTTATCAGAGACTGAGAAAGAGAAGGAGAATACCTATTTACTACGAGTATATTTATCAAGGTAACTCACAGAAGTGAGACAAACTAAGCTTCTACACAACACCATTACTGCCAGGTCAGCTTGAGGGCAAGGCTCGTAGCCATAGAAATTCTGGCATTTTATTGCATTCAGTAATCATTTAAAATGCTACATCTGGAGAACATACGCGTGAGGTTGCAAAGATTTATTGCGGAATTGCAGATGCTTAAGCTGCAATATTATCGCATTCGATTAATTAACTGTCGGGTCGATTGGCTTACGTAAGTTGATTACCAACGTGCGCATGTATATTGGTAAATAATATTTGACGCCGAAATTAACGGCAGTTTCTCTTCTATTGTCGATAAAGACATGTGTTACCTTAAATGGGTTGTTCAGGTATACTGCTTCTTCTCTGGTCCGAAATACGTCTGTTTTGTTTTACTTCCCCTTTTAATAGTTGATTCAATTAATTGTCTAGGAGAGCTATTAAACATTAAATCCTTAATTGATTTATTATATTCGTTGTTATATTTAATCTTGAATAACCCACCTGTTAATTCTTGAAAAGCAGCTACGAACTGTTAATAATTTATTTGGAAACAGCCCAAAACTGATGTAATGCAAATACTGTGCGGACAAGGTTGATTTATGGTAATGTAATTTATCATTATTCCATCTAAAGATCGCAGACAATTATCTTGCTCGTGCTTTGACGTGAAACAGATATTATTGCGTGCTTTGATGAAACTTTGAAGCATTGTCCGTGATTGCAACCTGTTCTTAAGGACAAGGAAAATATCATCCACATGGACAAGGAAATATGAATTTTATTAAGGCTTTCAATCCAAAAACTTTCTTTCAGAAAACTAGATGAACTATTGACGTTAAAATCTAGGGCGCAAAGATTTTTATTGCGGAAAGAACATTAACATCAGTGTATTAAGCCATTACGGTTCCCAGATGATTTGGTGCGCAATTTACACAAGTCCAAACTACGGGTCAACCAAAGATATCTTACATGGTTGGCGCATTCAAAAGTTGAGCAGTTAGAGGAAGATGAAGCAGTATTACGGGCGAGAATCAGGTGTGTATCTTGTGCATTGGATGAATGAAGTACTTGTTTTTACAAAAATGAGATTTCTGATGTTTTTGTCAGCTGTTATGACGAAAGACAAAACAAGAATATTGAAGAAATTAGAAAATGATATAAAATCTTGAGTTTTGTATGATTTAATACCGACTGATATTGATAAACGTATGCATAACTTATCAAAAATACTAATCGATCAGCTAGCAATGGAGGCACTATCGATGGCCCGAAATTAAGCAATACATCCTTCTAATAAATGTGATGTAGAATTTGAGGCAGCATTTGAATTGCTATTTGAACACACAACTGACTTGGAACCTACCAGTATTGATTATAAAAATTGGTCCAAGGCTACATTAGTTGACCATGCTTGACATTTGAAATCGTCAAAATGTGCAGAACAGCATGCATTGACAAAGCAACATATAAATGGGCTGAAAGATATCAGCAGAAATGCAGACATCAAAATACTACGCGCTGATAAAGGCAATAGAGCTGTTATAATGGACAAATCTAACTACCTACAAAAGATGAACAACGTGTTGAATAAGAATACAAAATTCAAGTGTCTAGACGATAAATCAGATGAAAAAGACAGTGTAGCGCAAAGTAACAAATTAAATTTATGAGGCCACTGCACAATAGCTCAAGCCAGTTGGATCATCTACACTAACAATGTACGGATTACCAAAAAAATACAAAAACTGCTGTCCTCTGAGGCCAATTTTATCAATAGTCAATTCCCCGTTTCATGCAATGGCTAAATGGCTAGGTAATTATTCGGCTGCCGATTCGTTTGAGTTTGTTAGCAAAATTCAGGATATAAATGTTAAAAACAAGATTATGGTATCTTTTTTTAAATCAAGTTTGCGAGCTTGAAGTAAACACCAATCCCATTGTATTTAACCAGTCGTCGAATAACATAACAAAACTACCGCCAATACAATGGGGTTGGTGTTTACTTCAAGCTCGCAAACTTGATTTAAAGAATTTTACCACCACCCGCGCAATCAATTATTGTTAAATTATGGTATCTTTTCTTGTTAAGTCTTTGTTTACAAATGCTTCAATTGATGAAACCACTGAAATTATAGTCGAAGCGGTAGAACACGGCATATTACTATCGCCGGTGCCAGGTCACACTCTACGCAAGCTTATCTTATTATGAAAGACGTACGGTTTGTTTCTTAATGGAAGCATCTATAAATAGGAGGCTGATGAGGGATATCAAGGTATTTTGTTAAGTGAATCTCTATTGTTATAACATATAGTGCAGTTTAGTAGTGACCAAAGGCCTCTACAAAATGTGTTGTAGAGGCCCTTGGTCACTACCATAAGAGAGCCTCTGAGATGCCAGGCTCGGACAATCCATATATGCGGTATGATCATCTAATTTAGAACAACTAAATCCCTCAGAATTATTATTTAAACTACATTTCTCAAGTCCAACTGCTAATTGCTCTGTATCCTCAATATTTTCTAAACCAGCCATAATATTAAAATAAGATTTCTTGCAATATATATATATATATTATAACAATAAGTGTGCTCACCCAAACACGCTGATATCCGCAGATGACAGAACGATACGGTGGTGACCTTGAAAACAAATATCCACGTCAATTACCTGAAGCAAATTTGAGATCCTTCCCAATAATGTGTATTAAGAACACTGTTACTTTATAATTCAATACTTTATTGACAAGGAGTTTCAACTAAGAACCATGAAGCAGAGCGTACCACGCAACTCAAGATTTTTCTAGGGCATCTAGAGAACACACCATTAAGGAGTGATTTAAGTAAATTTACTTAACATATACGATACGTGGATGATATTTTCCCTGTCCTTAGAAACAGGTCGCAATCACGAACATTGCATCAAACTTCATCAAAGCACATAAGAATATCGGTTTCAAGTCAGAGCACGAGAAAGATGATTGTCTGCCTTTATTAGATGTACTATTAAAGAGAGAAACTAATGGTAAATTACATAGAACAATTTAACATAAACCGACCTAGTCTGCACAGTATTTGCTTTACAGCAGTTTTGTGCCGTTTTAATATAAATTATCAACTGTTCATAGCTACCTTTTAAGAATTGACAGGTTGGTTAGTCAAGATCCAAAAGTCAACGAATATAATAAATCAATTAACGATTTAGTTTACAATGGCTCTTCTAGATATTTAATTGAATCAAATATTAAAAGGAGAAGTAAACAGAAACAAACGTATTTCGGACCAGAAAAGAAAGCAATATACCTGAACATCCCATTTAAGAGGGATGCAGTTTCCCGAATAACAGAAAAGAAAGTTGAAGCGGCATTAACATGCACATTTAATGCAGCTAAACTACGAGTGTTATTTAGAGTAACACACTTGCCTTTACCAGCAATCAAAGAGAAACAGTCGTTAATGTCGATATCAAATATTATTTATCAATATACATGCGCAAGTTGTCGATCAACTTACGTAGGCCGATCGACAAGACGGTTAATTACTCCAATGAGAGAACATTGCAACTTCAACGACTGTATCAAATCAAGTTGTGAATACACGTCTGCATTTGCGCAACAATTTGTTGAAAATTCACACGTATGTTCTCCAGTCATAGCATTTAAAATATTTATTAAATTCAATAACAAAATGGAGCTAGCCATATACGAAGCTTTACGGATAAACAAATTGCAGCCGGATTTATACTAGCAGAATGTTCAGGCATTGAGCTTGAACTGGAGGTGACGCACGCGATTGATTGATTGTTCCCTTATTTCACACTCTCTCCATGTTTACATTTTGTTATCTTGTTTTGCCTTTAAATTTACATTTACAGAGATGTTCATTTGTAGATACATGAGAAGAAAAGGAGGAAGAAGTGGCTCTTGTATCTCATAAAACTACTTTCTATTTTTGCACATGGAAAGGGTACCATGAATTTTATTAAATCTGGCATTCCAAAAGAATCTCTAGTTTTGCTTTTAACTTTAACCTAGCTGTGGTGAACTCAGTTTTCCAGCACCTAAATTGCTGTCTGACTGAGATCGACCACAGTATGGTAAGCAGACTTTTGGTTGTCTTCTGTTCAGGAGGCGAGAGCGTGTCATGGGTTTTGTACTGGCTCATATAATGGATTTTCTATAACTTTCTGGCAGGAAGAATTCGATTAAAATTCCACTCCATGCGGAAGCCCGTTCTGCGTTTGAATAACAATGCACTGAAAAGCATATAATTGTGCAGAGTGCCTTCTAGGACGCCAATGCTTCTGCTGAGCTACCTGTAACTACAATCGATGTCGAACTAAACAGCATCTGGAGCGCTATGAAGAAATTATTTTGGCAAGCGTTTTAAACGACCACAAGTTGCTCAATGATCCTATAGCCGACTCGTAGCCAATTTCATCTAATCCTTCCGGCTAAAACGACAACCCCAGTTCCAACGAATAAGATAAGATCCGGAAACGGCTTTAATAAATAGGACTTGGAGGCTTATATTTATGAAAATCATTGCTGGCATATATAACCGCATCGACACATAGACTGCGGTTTGTTAAATCCACTCCCTTATTTCAACAAAACACTAATCACTACACCACCAACTAGAAAAATGTATAAATAAAAAATCATTTATAAATTATTTGTGATCACATTTATGTCTATCGATACAAACAAAATTTGCTCCATTGGTAGTTTTTATGCGTATATTTTTTAACCAAATACTACGAAAAAAAACAGAATAACCGCCAACACTAGAGATATTCTTTATATAATTAAGTATTAATTTCACATTGTATTTGAATATTTATTCTTAAAATAACCTAGATGTATATAATACAAAAAAAAGTATGATTAACTGACAAACTAGAAGCCAAACCTTCATTCAAGGTATTAAATTAATAAGCATGGAACAGTACTACCAGACTGTAAACAGAGTTCGCATCAATGTAAATTATAAAACAAACAAAACGATAGGTCATATATGACCAGAAGGATAAGCCAAAGGCAGCATGAACGGAAAGTATAATCTCATGCACATTCGTTTCGTGCTTACTGGCGACTCATCAGTAGGAGCCGGTATTACGCCCTTTAACCACTATATATTTGGTAGAAGAATGTGGAATAATAGGACGGTACAATCTCCTAGACGAATGTGTAAACCTGTAATAGTGAAGCTAACATAATCTAAAGTCAACGACAATGCGACTTCAATGCTAACTCACACTATATAATATATATACCGAGTCTGTAAAGGATACTAACACTATGGCTATTGTGTTAGTAACTGATACCTTTTTGAAATCGATGAGTACCGGATACTAACACTATGGTTTCCGAGTCGGTACATGATACCAACCTGATGGATATAAATTTATGCTAAAGTTCACCCAAATTGAAATTACAACAATTTCCGAACACCTGTTACTCCAGTTAAACCATACACTCTGGCCTTCATCGATATCAGTTATCACATTTCGCGGTAAGCATGACATCATTCAATTCAATATATTACAGTTAAATACTGTTTGTTGCGAAGACCTAATATATATGCAAGTATGTATTAGGTTTTGCGAACCTAGTAACAAATTAGTTCAGTTGTGACCAGAAGGATAAACCAAAGGCAGCATGAACGGAAAGTATAATCTCATGCACATTCGTTTCGTGCTTACTGGCGACTCATCAGTAGGAGCCGGTATTACGCCCTTTAACCACTATATATTTGGTAGAAGAATGTGGAATAATGGGACGGTACAATCTCCTAGACGAATGTGTAAACCTGTAATAGTGAAGCTAACATAATCTAAAGTCAACGACAATACGACTTCAATGCTAACTCACACTGTATAATATATATACCGAGTCTGTAAAGGATACTAACACTATGGCTATTGTGTTAGTAACTGATACCTTTTTTGAAATCGTTGAGTACCGGATACTAACACTATGGTTTCCGAGTCGGTACATGATACCAACCTGATGGATATAAATTTATGCTAAAGTTCACCCAAATTGAGAATTATAACGATGTCCGAACACCTGTTACTCCAGTTAAACCATACACTCTGGCCTACATCGATATAAGTTATCACATTTCGCGGTAAGCATGACATCATTCAATTCAATATATTACAGTTAAATACTGTTTGTTGCGAAGAACTAATATATATGCAGGTATGTATTAGGTTTTGCGAACCTAGTAACAAATTAGTTCAGTTGTGACCAGAAGGATAAACCAAAGGCAGCATGAACGGAAAGTATAATCTCATGCCATTTGTTTCGTGCTTACTGACGACTCATCAGTAGAAGCCGGTATTACGCCCTTTGACCACTGCATATTTTGGTAAGGAATGTGGGAGTATAGAACAGTAAAATCTCCTATAAGAATGTGCAAACCTGCAAGTGTGAAGCTAATTTCATATAGAGTAGAAATATATAGTGAGAGCGTAATAACGTCTCCTATTGATGAGTCACCATGAAACACGAAACGTGGTTGCACGAGATTTTACGCTTGGTTCATGCTGTCTATTATTTATCCTTTTTGGACCTGTTTGAACTAATTTGTTATTGGGATCGCAACACCTATGATGTCATTATTACCGCAAAATTTAATAACTCATATCGATGAAGTCCAGAGTGTGTAGATTTACTGGAGTAACAGGTGTTCATAAATAGTTGTAATTCTCAATTTCGGTGACCTATGGCATACACTGATATGCATCACTTTGGTACCATGTACCGATTCCGCAACCATAGTGTTAGTACCATGTATTTTTCGGCTCTATAAAGTTGATATCGGTACTGACACAGCAGCCGTATTGTTGAATTTTTTTACTTTACAGACTTGGTATATATATATATATATATATATATATATATATCATATATATGTATACTAATATAGTGAGTTGGCTTTGAAGTCACATTTTCGAAGTCTTTGTATTAATAAAGCTAGACTACTGCAGGTTTACACAGTCGTATATGAAATTGTACCGTCCCATTTTCACACCTCCCAGAGCCAAATATGTAGTGAGTAAAGGGCGTAATACCGGCTCCTACCTAACCAGGATGTGTTAGATCTGAGTACAATGACAAAAAGCTATCCCATCCTCATGGTACACCTCGCTACACCTAGTTACTAAATGCGGAGTGCCGTGCTGCCACTGTCATTTTCGTTTAGATCAATTCAACTACGGCTCCATTCTCTGTGCAATCGTGGCCGTGTTTGCCGGACAAAATGTCGTCAACCACCAGGATGCGCAAACTTCGTGCAGAGGCAGAGCCGAAATTTTTGAAACCTTCTAAAAGGCATTTTTTATTTGCAACATGGTTTAGCGTTGGGGCTTGCACGTGTACGGTTCCGAAAACCGGGTTGATTACGCGGAGCCTAGTATAGACAAGGGAAGGTGTAATAGCACTACTGTCAAACAAGACTATTGCTGCAACACAGTTCATCGGATAGGCAACACCACGTTTGGATGCAGCGACCTCACATTAGGACAGAATAGGGGGGTCGCTTTTATCCGTGTACTCGGCCCGATCACGACGCACTATAGATTGTTCAAAGCAATTGTGAACACGCGGAGAAAGGCAATTGTGAACACCGCGCGTCTGCAGTTGACTAGGCATCAGAGAGACTGGCTGGCGCAAGTGACAAGAGCGGCACTCAAAGAACAGGTAATGCCGCTGAAAATCTACCGTGTCATTATTCGATTACATGTTAACTAAGGTAGCATAGTCCGCCGGCTACCTAATCCTTACTTTTTACTTTTACTTACTTTACTTTACTGCGGCTGACTCCTTTTGGAGGATAAGCCGGCTCCAGTGACATTTCATGGAGTTTCTTGGGAATTTGGTACAAGTGGTGTCCCCTCACCACTCGGCTTTTTGATAGAGGACGCACCTCCAGCCTTTGCACATCCAAGCGCAGTCTGCAAGGCAGCAGTAAGTTGCATGGTTGCCGGTGGCTGTTGACAACTCATTCGCCATTCGGAAGTACGGGGTACTGTCCAGGAGTCCATGTAATCCTGTGGCTGTTTTCCCCTTTTGTTGCGGGGAACACACGCCGCGTCATGGTGCCATCGTCGGGCTCATGTGGTATTTTATAGGAGATCCGATTGCCGGTCGGAAATCCGCCAAGCCCTGGTGACACCACCGCCATAGCCCCGTTAGCCCATGTACGATCGGCCATCGAGACATGGTTGACACCGTCGTACCACGTTGAGGACGACGAAGTTTTCCGTCGAAAAAGGAGATCGTTCAAGCACTCTCTGATCTATTGTTACATCAATTACGTAAGCATCGTGTTTATCTGTCACCCAACGAGTACGCAACGCTTTCGGTGCGTATGCAGGATAACTAAAACAGCCATCCACTGGTGGGGCACAATTCACCACTAGGCTCAACTTTGAAATTTGTTTTGCTTACTTAAGAAAAGGCAGATAAAAGAGAAACTTTTCACAATGCGTGCTGCAGGATACAAATTTTATTTTTTTTGTCTATAAAAGAACAACGCACCGCAAATTCCGAGTCAGAATGGATGATAACTATTCAGCTATCCTGCTCGTAGACGGCTCGCCTAGCAAGGCTGTTGAGCATCATCTGCTCAGTTGAACAAATTGAGAAATTCTCTTCAAGTAGACCGCTTACTCTCTAAGGTAAACCAGTCTTACCTGCCTATAATAACCCGTGTCTTCTTTGTGCCAGACAACGCCTCAATACATTTTAGGCTAAATATGGCGGGCTCGACATATGTAGAACAAAAGCCGGTCTTTAGTTGTTGACGCATAACGTAGGTGTATTGACAGTGTCAAGAAATTAACCCCGATACGGACTTGCAGCTGCAAAAAAAATTTAAGTTGCCATTATATGTGTGCTGATGCATCGTCTTCGTTTTTGCCATTTTCCACGAAGTTCTTCGATGACCAAACGAGGTCAAAACACGTCGGTGCGTGATCGCAAATTACAAATTACAACATGGGAAGAAGTTAGTTGGCATGACATACCGATATGGAGACGGGGCTGGAAAAAAATATTCACAAGGCGAATTGGAAGCGGAAGACATTGTAGCAAACGGTATACCAGACATACAAGTCTATTTCCTCAACGTTAAACTGAATAAAAAGAACAAATATCGAAAGGTCGTCTTAGTTACTCTAAATAAGAAATTTCTTAAAGCAAGAACAACAGAAATATTGAAATGAAGAACTAGCATAAAAATTCAGCAACTTACTGATTCCTGGATTGCGGCGCAAATCCAGCACTATCAGAGTTTTGTTTTCACCAACAAACTCCGCAAACGATGCATCAAATTGATGCAGTAGTGTGGCCGTAACCGCCTTTTCAGACATTTCAGATGTCACAGCCGTTCCACCTGTCGCGATTTGCTCCTTAAGGTTATTAGGGTGTAAAGCTTGCACATAATCAGAACCCAAAAGTACACGAAGCCAAAATACAGCGCCTACATTTGTGATGCCGCAGTCCTAAGTCAGGTAAATTTTAAAAAATTGTTTTAATAGGATTACGTAATATATGTTTAATAAACATTATAGAGGCCTTGGATGGTGTAACATTACAGAAATCAGCACCATGCCAACTGAAATATAGAAATCGGGTTTAATCGAATGAAAGGCCAACTTAAACATCAGTTGGTATACAACAAAAAAACACGTGCGTTGGCGGGATTTTACCGTCGTCCTGGGCAGCAGTATAAAGTCTTTACTGACTGATGCTTCACTATCCTCTAACCACAAAAAAACTAAAATAAATAAAATTAAACAAAATAGAATTTTCCTTCAAATAAGAAAAAAAAAGTAGTACTAATAACAAGTATAATAAATTAGACAAAAAATATAGTAAACGAGGGTGATTCATAAGATGGAGGATATAGTTAACATGCGAAATTAGGCAAATTAGACCACTACACAACATCAATATCGTAAATGCAGCTTTGAAGTGAAACGACAGTGGCAATACAACTTCATTGCAGCTTCCCTTGCATTGTGTTGTAAACATCGCAGCTAACTCAGCCCAAATAAAAATAAGAAAGTTACGAAGACCATTCTAGTTGAAATTTGCAACAAGTATACCACTGAGCTGCCCACTGAAAGGATTGCATTTTCTGCATTATAAAATGCTTATTTTATACAGGTAAATATACGTATATAAAGAGATAGATGTTTTTCTATCAAACACACAGACTTGATTAAAAGTATTCTGCATATTTCACAGACGTTTATGCGAAACTATGTGTTAGTCGCTCGAATTACTTTTCTTTTGAAGATTTCAGCTGGAAGATCACCTCCAAAGAGAACACTAAGTGCTATTCTCTGGGGTGCAGCTCATGCACAAAGATCAGCAATTTGCGAACATGTACTACTCACAGGTCATGCGGTTAGTAGTAACAATTTTTCGGTTCTCTACAAGGCAAAAACAGAGAAAATGCTTCTGGCTTTTGAATCTATTGCAATTAATAAGCTGAAACCCTGCTTAAATTTGCAGGAAAGAATTCAAAAAGAAATTAAATTGGACTAGAACAAAGACATTACTGTCAGGCCTTCAAAAATAGCCAACGTTTCGCCAAATACGACACGCTCATCAATTACGGACGCAATTACAATGAAAGCGATGACACACCAAATGACGTTACGCAAAACAAAGACTGACATAACGAAGAGGGGATTGGTTACGACAAATGTACAGTTGGGATTGGATGAAAGAATATACTAACGAATCCAGAATAATGGCTGTAGATACTGGTAGAAATAAGATTTATTAATAAATGTTATTCCATGTAATAAAGGTTGTTCTCATATTTTGAAGTACCATGGTCACCCTATTTCACGAAGGAATAGTAATGTATATATATATATATATATATATATATATATATATATACTCATATATATATTTAAGGTATTATGGCAGTGTTTAAGCATTCTCAAAATAAGTTAAGTGTAGCAGATTAAATCTACTAAACCTATTTATTTAAATTTTGAGCAATGGCATTATGGAATTACATTATTGGCTTTAACAGAATTCACGACATTCCAATTGAAAGAAATTCGCCTTATAGCCAGCATCGTGGGCCATGCACACTACATGCAATTCACAACTGCATACCAATGATATTTAACCAAGATACACCTCACTGTGGATATTACTTAATTATTGTATTCTATCAAAGTTTCAAATTTAAATACTCTGATTTGCTAGAAGATACTACGCCTATTCTGAAAGTGATATTAAATAAATGAAATATAACAGGATTTAATTTGATATGCATATATTTTTGGTATAAATTAGAATTTATTAATAAGTTAAACTCACTCCGTCTTCCAGATGTCGGTTTAGCCGTTATTAAGAAATTCTTACGTATTAACTGTAATACTGCGGGTGTCCAGATAAAGGAAGAACCTGATCAAGCAAAGCAGGTGTCAGACCGAAAATTGCATGGTATGCATAGGTTCCATGGCAAAGACGATTAGTTGTGTGCCTCTGAGCCAAATTGTCAAAAGTGCGATTCTAGCCCGCAACAATGAGGTTTCTACTGAGGTGTTTCCCGAAAGGGTATGACCACAGCCTATTCGACGGGCCTAATGTACTAGTTTATGTAATTTATAGTTAATACCAACAATATATATGTATATATATATTTCACAGTATATTTCTAATTAGGAAGAAAAAACATTAATAATAAGGTGGATAAAGGCCATTTATTTCGTGAATACAAATCATCGCTCTACAATCATTCATTTATATAAATTCTGGGTTTTCAATTGATTATGCTAGTGGTAACAAATCTGACTCGTTTTTACTTCTGTTTCTTGTTTTGGCTATTGGTGAGTGTGTATGCGTTTGTGTTTGTGTGTATGCGTGTTTGCATGTAAAGGTTATTCTCGCAGTATTGCAAAGTGATGTCTGAGATCTGGTCATTATTGTTTTGATGGCTTGAGAATTAACCATTTGTGCGCATTGTATATAAATGAATGATTGTAGAGCGATGATTAGTATTCACTTTGTTATTAATGTGTTTTTTCTTCCTAATTAGAAATATACTGTGTAAATATTGTTAGTAATGGACATTATATATATATATATATATATATATATAGTAGTATAGTGTTATTATACATATATATATATATATATATATATATATATATATATATATATATATATATATATACTGTCAGAAGCTAGACATTGCACAAAATATCTAATCAAATTCATAAAGTAAACACGTTTCGTCCCGATTTGGCATATGAATTACTATCCAAATTTGCCATTGTCGGGATTTGAACCGAGAAGGATGAGTTTCAGAAGTTGGCAACTCATCTACTGCAACAACAAAGCAGCAGAATGTACATAATTATATGTTATATACAAACGCATGTGCAGTTTCTACCACCAGCTTATACATTAAGAAATCCACGCATTAAACTCAAACTAATATATATATATATATATATATATATATATATATATATATATATATATCGCCGCAAGACGTTAAGTCAATCCGCTTCGCGATGAACACGGTCAAAAGGACAGTTGAATAAAATAAATTATATATTGAACATCAGTCATTATGTGTCCACTTATTCAATGAGTGGTAATCACAAGTTTATGATGACAACCAATCGCGCCACCCGAGTTTACTCAGGCCAAATTTTAGAGTAAATAAGATAGTTAATAATAATAATTTAAGCAAACAGAAAAGGCTATCCTAGAAAGATGACCAATTTTACGAAAATGCGGACTATTTTTAATCTAACATTACGAACATCACCAATATTTACTGGTAAACTGAAAATAGTGTTCTGTACAAACAAATTTTAAAATGACCCTAAACATGGCCGCGCTACATATGTATAGTTTGAGGCCTACATCGCGGAAGCAAAGTTGTTATCCTAATTAAACTGATCAATATATTAAAGCCGACTTCAAATAAACCAAACAGCAAACCTAAAAAAAATTTGTAAATATTTCCAGTTGACAAAATAACGGTAGAATACCTGCATATCAATAGCCTTTAACCACAGATCATCCAGCATTACTTCGGCCAGCATGTTAGACCCACAGTCACCAATTGCTGGATTAGAGATCAAACATAGCCGACGAATGCCTCCATGCCTGTCTAATTCGGGTAGTTGATAACGCAATGAATGCTGCCACACTTCGGTGCGTCGTTTAGTTGCTTGAAACTAACAGGTTTAAAACAAGTAGGAAGCGCAATTTAAAAGTAAAATTTAAACATATGGCATAGGAATTTAATTCATCTCTTCTTCAAGGCCACTATATTACTCTAACAGTAGCACGGCTCTGACTAGTTCTATTATTGTGCCTGTTAATTTATTGTGGTTCAATTAAATATTAATAGTTTTATTAATACTCACATGAGCGGCTACTACAGATTTTTAATCAAATAATATTTGACCGTACAATTGTAGAGTTGATCCATTGCATTGACGTTCAGAAGGCGTTTTGTTAATAGGACATCTGTTTTGAGTCATGCATCTGAGTGGTCACGGCTAATAATTTTGTCGAGCAAAGATTTCGGATGACAGCTAAAGAGGCTGAGACACGTCAATACGTGAACTGAACTGAAGTCCTGATATTTTATGCGGTGAGTTGAAAAGAATTCTTGGTAGGTGTCTTTCTTATTTAGAAAATTAAATTTCAATGACTTACATCACTACTCGCGCAATCCATTTTTACTGCAGTTGAATAGCTTTCATACACGTAGTGCCAGAAAGAGAATCTAATTGCCATAACTGCATAGAAAATGTGTTAGCCGATATTCCATTCAAATGCAATGTATTACGGACTACATTGTTGTAAGTGCGACGCTTGAGAATTTCAAGAAAATTTCATTACACACTGTGGTTGATTCCTTTGTGTTGTGAAGGTAATCGTTGAAAGATAAAGGTTGTGCGATTTCTTGAATGATTTCACAGTGCGGTCGTTACATTTAGAGTATCTGATTTTTTCTTTCGTCGGTTGTAGATTTGCACTATCATTTTCGCACTGATCCGATTTTCAAGTACGCCTGCAGTTCGTCTTCGGACGAATCAGCACACGGCCACAAAGCAGACGATCTTGATGCGTACTCGGAAATGGGGATCAATGAGATCTTTACGAAACTGATAGTGCAAATCTACACCCCTCGAAAGGAAACCGTGGATACTCTAGAGCTTGTGCGATTGGTTTAATAAAATCTGAAACCGGTGATTAGTTTTGTCGGCGAATGAACCATGTAGAGGACTTGTCCTGCAATTCCTTCCACTGGTCTAATTAAAAAAGCAAACAATTACATTTCCGTATTTGAACAGCCGTTCCAACATCCGACGTAGTCTATGTTTAATGATGGTGGCTCTAGATGTCTAGTTCGATTTTGTTTTATATATAATGAAAACTGACTACGACGTAAATAAAATCTAGCAGAAATATTATCAAAAGAACTTTCATTTGCATAAATGATACTGAATTTAAAAAAAATCTATTGTATATATATATATATATATATATATATATATATATATATATATATATATATATATATATTTGTTTGTGTGTGTGAGTGTGTATGTATGTGGTCAGCCCTTTCTTGATAACAGGACTGCCACAAGATTACTTTTACTACTAAATCAAAAAGTTAGAATAAAAGTTGCTAACCATTAATAGATTGATATCAAACCGATGAAAGAAGAACGTCCATACACAATGTTCCAAGATTAATTGTTTAATTAGAATATCATTCACCACAAAATATTCAAAAGGTCCTAGTAAATGAGTAATAAACCGAAGCGTGAGCCCGAAATTTGTATGTTGGATTATTGCTGGTATATATCAGGTCGAATATTCTTGACTATAGCACTCTTGGGTCGGTAAAATCTTGAATCCATTTACATTTCCAGGTGCACCGATTTTTGGCCTTGATTGATGGGTTCTCATTTGTCCATTCATTTTGAAGCCCTCCACCAGCTGCCTGTCTGAAAATGACGTTGGAACAAGATTCTACACTTCTTTTTTCCGAATTTTCGGGACTTCATTTCCAATCCCATCTTCAGGGTTGACACCATACGCACAGGAAAAATCAACATTTGGCAAATGTGGTATCCTCATTCAAGACAGATCTATTTATATTTATTTTAATTCATAAATTACTTTTTATGGTCTGCCCTAATATCCGGTCTTCAAACATAATCTCTAATACTCAAATGTATACATAAACTTATCCATGTCACTCCCGCCCCGCACACAACCACCTATATACGCATAGGTGTACTCCACTAAAGTTACATTGCTAGAATAACTATAAGCAAACCCTATGGATTGACATACACGCCTATTCATCATGTCTCCATTTCTTTAATTGCTGTTCTGGACGCACAGATGGATCAACAAAATTTTTATTTTTAATCATATTGCAATAATACTCAGATTCCTGTGTGCAACAGGTTATAGAGAGATAGGTTAATAAAACTGTTGAAAGAATATAGTATGGACAAGACCGAATACGAAGCCTACACTAACAAATGGTATCACAACCAAATACACATTAAACTCATTTCCTGTATAAATTTATATTTTCATCTAAATATCTGT